>JAJPUD010000039.1:970049-997549 GCA_023553655.1 Myrmecobius fasciatus | reverse complement strand
CAGCCAACATTACTCAGCCTATGAAAGGGTTAACCCAAGTCCAATGCCGCTGAAATCTTTTGTGCTACAATGAAGTCTACATCAGACATGGAAATGAAAAAGAAGACAGAATTAAGCATCACATTTTGCTGGAAGAATGGCAGAATCCTAAACTAATTCTATAATCAGGTTTAAAGTCAATCCAGGTTTAAAAGGTATTTAGGTAAATAGACATTTTCAAAGAAGTAACATCTTGTAAGAGAAAGTTCTTTTTGGTTTTATAAGAAATGCTTTCCTTTCACCCTAAAGTATAATTTTAACAGTGTAATCTGGTGATTTTAAAATATGAAGGACAATTGAAGAACACTAATTTTTTTTTTAATTTTAGGGAAAAGTAAGATTACTATTCAGTAAGATAATTAGTATTCAGTATTATGTTGCACTTATTTGTAAGTTGCTTTGTAAATGTTCTCTGGGTATTTTTTTTTCTTCTCTTATCAAAGTGTCCAATATTCCCTTAAAAAGCATTGGTAAGTGAGATGCAAATTACTTCCTTTTAATCCCTCAAAAGCCCAGTTTAGTGCTCCAAACTCAGGGTAAGTTTTCAAATATTGCTTGTTAAATAAATGAATAAATGGCAACTTGATGAGGAAGATAATTATTACACAGAGTAATTATATGGCATTGCCATAACTAACTTTCAGGAAAGATCCATTACATTGTGATTTTTTTCAAATAAAATATCAATTTCAAGAAATCTCATTTTTAATTTCTGGGGGAAAGTAAAAGCTTGCATTTTAGAAAGCAGGCATTCTAAGAATCTGAGAAGTAGATTTTAAAAGATTAGTTGATGTGGAGGGACAAAAAACACCTTTTCTTGGGCAGAGCTTTCGGAATATTTCATCGATTGTCTGGTTTGCTGGTAAAGACTTCCTCTCTGCTTGAGCTTGTACAACAGCTTGGTACTGAGGAAAAAACACTGGGTTTGGAGTCAATCACCTGGGTCTGAATCTTAGCTTTGTTACCTACTAGCTGTGTGATCTTAGGCAAGGAAGTTAAACTTTCTGGGCTTCAATGGTCTCTTCTCCTTGATAAAATGAGAGGCTTGGATTAGGTGACCTCTAAGGTCATTCTAAATCTAGAATCCCATGATTCTCTGGTTTAGCTAGAATATTGTGTTCAACTGATATAGATTTCCCTGGAGGAGAATGTGGCAAAAGCAAGAAAGGCAAAAAAAGTTTATTATTATTCAAAAGACCAGTTAGTAGAGTATATTTTAAAGAACACTTTTAGGAATCAGAAGATCTGAGTTCTAATTTTGGTGCAAAATAATCCAATTTTTCAAGATTTCTTTTTTCCCATTTGTAAAAGGACAATAATATTTGTCCCAAATGATTGCTGAAAAGATATAATGTGATAGCAGGTATAAAAACACCTTTAAAAAGTATTATATTTAATAAGAAAGGTTTATTGGACCCTTACCAAAACACAGGTACTGACCTAGGGACCATTCCAGGGTGGATTAGTGAAGATGCACTTGAGTGTCAGCTCTAACCTTCCTAAATTCAGAAGAAATAGAACTGTGGAATAGATCTCAGTAATAGGGAAATATAGAATGAAGAATTCACAACCCCTGAATCTGCTGAGGTGATCTCTAGGACAAACTAATTTCCAAGATCTCTTTTGGGAAAACTACATGTACATCTTTGGAGATCCCTCCAGGAATATTAGTTATTATTTTTTTAAAAAACCAAATGTCAAAATGTTATCATTTCTTCCTCACACTTAACAAGACCATAGCAATAATGAATAAAATAGCAAGACACTGAAGCTGCTAAGTCTTAATTGTAATGCTGAGGGTCATATTTTCAATTTTAATGGCTCTTTATTTGCTTGATTTCCTTCATGTTTAGCCCAATCACTTTCAGGTACTGGCCAAATCAATTGGCTGTATATTATTTTTTTCCTTCATCTTTTTTTTGTTAATTTTTAAAGAGTCTTGTTATAATGTTTTTTGCTATAGATTAATCTTGGATATATCTTGTTTGTACATAGTTGTTTGTATGCTTTTCCACTACTAGATCATTAGCTGCTTGACAAAAATATTTTTGATCTTTCTTTGCGTCCCCAGCATTTTACATGGTTCCTGGAACATAGTAGACTCTTCAATTAAAATTTCTTGACTGACCTGTCTATATTTCCTTATCTCAAGGATATCAGCATCAGGACCTCATTACAGGATCTGAAATCTAGAGTTGGAAGGTTCTTAAAAAGTCATCTAGTTCAAGCTCATCCTGGAAACAGATTTAGCACTAAAAGGCACCTCATTTTCAGATGGGGAAACTGAGCTCCAGAAGGATAAGTGAATTGCCCAAGCTCACACAAGTGGTTAAGTAGCAGAGCTGGGTTTCATCATGTCCATTCCAGTGTTTTCTCCATTGTAGCACCTTATGAGGTTGTTCTGTTTCAATGGTGGTCCCTCAAAAAACCTTCTCAATGTTAACATTTATAATAGATTGCAGCAGATGGGACTTAGGTACAGGGCTGAGTAGAACAAAACCAAGGTTAAATGGTGCAGGGTCTTTTCTAAGTCAAATCATTTTAAAGAATTCATCAAATCTAACTTTTCAAGAGTTGTTGGAGTGGTGAAAAATAATACTAGAAGTCATTGTATTCCCTGCTAGAGATTTAGGACAGTTAAATTACTTTAAAATATATCTGTGTTCATGGCTGTCAGAAGAAATCCTAACAAAATCCACACATTTGCCATATCCATTACCAGTGTAAAGAATTGCTTTGACATGCTTGATCTATCTGTTATACAGCTTCTACTTCCTCATTTGAGTCTAGACTGTTCTTGGGTTGAAATGCGTCCACCCGGTAAAAAGGGACAAGGATATAACACCTCCTACTTACAAAGTTTTCTCTCCAACTTGGCCATGAAACCAGAAATGTTTATGATTTGGAAAGAGCAAGTGGTGGGCACATAGCCCATGCCTCTTGTCAGTCAACAGATCTGAAATGTGTTTCCTGATCCAGTTTTTATGGCTGAATGAATACAGAAAAGAATATTCCCATAAATACATTACAGGAAAGACTTTTTTTGTGCTAACATTCAACTATTTGCATTTCTATGTGAGGAACTGAAAGACATCCATGATTTTTTTGGATAGTCTATCCTTAAAATTCTTTGATACTACCTATAGAGTATAGTCTCCTAAAAACAAAGACAAAGCCTTCTTCCCCATTTAATACTTCAAATGCCACTTCCTTGGAAACAGTCTCTATTTCTAACAGGGGAAATAGTCATCAATCCATTGGCTCGACATGTGCCAGGTATTGTGATAGGTTCTGGGGATGCAAAGACAGAAATGAAAAGCCTACTGACTCAAGGATTTTTTTCTCCCCAAAGTGGAAAAAATAATGAAGAATCTTCTAACCAAGAAATATGTATCCTATTATTCAGGCAAGAAGGTGATCCTCAGGAATTTAACTACTTTGCATAAGTGTATACTTATGGTTGTCTATTTATTATCTTTTTATTTAATCTATTTATCAATTTTATTTCTTTATATGAAAATTTTTGTGAATAAGAAATGTTTCATTCTTTGTACTTGATCTCCATCACCTAGCATAGTGCCAAGCACATAGTCAGCAATTAATAAATACTTGTTGACTGATTGACAGCATAGCACATGCTACTTTGGAGGTAAATAGAAGGGCCATGTCTCAAGACATATCAAGCACAAACTCTACATTTCTCAGTTTTTTTTTCATTTTCATGCTTTACAGTCCCTCTCATTTTAAAATAAACCTTCAATAATGACACAATCAGCCCGTTGTGGTGAGTTTCATAATAACGAGATGGATAAAACCGTAGCTAGTCATGAGTGTAAAAGCTGAAAAGAAAAACAGCAAACAAAAAAGGTAAGTCATTTGTTGTAAGAACCTACAAATAAATTAAACCTTGCCTAAGATGTATTGATTTTATGTGGCCTCGCCTGTAGAATAATGTCAAGTGTTCCTGACAATCCATTACATTCAATAGGCAAAATCTACTTATAATTTTTTTTCTGTTTCCTGAATGATGTATAATCTATTTTTTTGTCTTGGAGGAAACAACAGTGTATTATAAGTCCTCATACTTCTTAAAAGTGGGCAAAAATCTTTTATTTTATAAATGACTAAGTTTCTCTTGATCTCACAGCATCATTCCAAAAAAGATGTTGTGTGAAATTGTATATAATGTTATACAAATTATATTATGGATGTAATATACTAACGCTTCCAAACTGAGAAGACTTGACTACAGAAAATGGTACTGGATGCAAGGTCATTCATTATTAACAAGTGACTTGAAGTGATATGTGAAATTAATGGGTAATAAGGAAGAACATGCCAAAATCAGCTGCATGATTTTTACTCCTTTTCAATTAAAAAGATTCACTTCAAATCCATTATGCCATTAGAAAGTTTCTCTTCTTTTCACAGTTCATGCTATAAATGATTTCAAAGCAATTTTTACATTGAAATCACTACAAAATTGAGGTGCTTTTTTCAAGTCTATAATCAAAAATTATTTTATCATAGAAAATAAATTTTTAAAAAGTCTCTCTGCCTATAAGGATATTTTAAAATGCTCCCAGAAAACTATGACAGAGCATTACTGACTGTACAACACAATTCTCTGTAAATATACAATTACTTTAATATTAACTTACTTTTTTTTTTAACAAAGTTTCATTGAGACCTTGATTCATGATCATTTCTCAAGAGGATAATTGGTGGCAGGAGAGAAATGAATACTCTAGATCATTTTTCACTACCAAAGAGATTTTGAGTTTGAATTTTTAATCTTTGTGGTTAGATTTGAAGTTAGCAATTTAGGAGTTACCAGAAGCTGACATTGAGCTTTTGATTTTCAGAACTGCTTTCTGAGGACTTGACTCAAAGAAGTTCTGAAAGATTTCACAACTTGTATCATATAATATGTCAAGTATTGTGAACAGACCCCCCCAACACACACATATCCCAGTACTGTATTTTTCTGCTCTAATAAGAACTCCCAGGAGGCAGTGGGCTAAGAGCCGTGAGTTGGAATCCCAACCTGCTCTCTGTGTGATCTTAGAAATTACTTAACCATGTTGGTCTTCAGTCACTTTATCTGTAAAATGGGAGGAGGGGTGAACTAAATGGTACCTGATATTCCTTTCAGCTCTATACCTCTCATCTCAGAGTGACTCTTCCACTTCCTAGAAGTAAGTTAGGTAACTAAACCATTTTAGAACATTGTGGTGCCAACAAATTGTTGCTTCAGGGATCTGAAAAATAATGGTTTTAGTGTTCAAAATCATTTGGGCACAGGAGTCCTGAGCTCCTGAGTAGGAGAAGTTGAAGCAATTTCCAAAATAACAGATGATGTAAAACAAAATAAAATAAAACTGAAGGGTAACATGAGATGGTGGAAAGAAAGTTGGCCTTGGAGTCAGGAAGATCTAATTTCTAGTCCTGCCTCTGATACATAAAGTCTGCATGGAACTATTTTTTTTTTTTTGGAGCAATCAGCATTAAATGACTTGCCCAGAGTCACACATCTAGGAAATATTTGAGGTTGGATTTGAACTCAGGATATGACTCCAGGGCTGGTGTTCTTTGCACTGTATCATGGAGGGGCTTCTTCCCCAAACAATTTCATTAGAGTATAATTTACAAATTGCCCAGCTCCATCACTGAAGAGGACTTTCATATCAGGAATTTCTGATACATTAAAAGCATAAAAAAAAAACATAAAGCAAGATTCTGACCCAAAAGAGTAACTGGTGAAATCTTAATGTAAAATGCAAAAACTTTTTGATTAGTCTTAACTTAATGCATGTGAATTTTTAAAAAGTTGGAAAAGGTCATAAGATTTCAAGATCTTTTCTCCCAAATTTAACTTGACTTCCAAAAGGAGAATAGTGTTATTTTTAAGGGATAAGGGATAATGTTTAAGGTAAGGAACATTGTGATACCATCTCACTGTGATATCATCAGAAGAGTTGGAACAAATAACAAGGACTGAGATCGTGTGGTACTAATTTGATGATGTTCCTCTGACAAGAATAGAATCGACTTTAGTGCTTGATTGTTAAAATGCAAATAAAATGCAGGAAATGCAATTAACTGGCCTGTCCCTCTTAACCACTGGCTAAAATCAAATCCATCTTCCAAAAACCTGTCTTCTGCTTGTTGCCACAAAGACCGGATACAAAGTAAGCATCCATGGTACCACTGTGCTCCACAATACAATAATTGTATCAATGGAAAACCAACATTAAAAGAGTTATTTGCTAATGGGCACCATGCCAGGGTTACTCAGGCAATGCTGCCTGCAGAATTCCTAAGCTGAGTTCAGAAGATACCGATCGATGCACCTCCAAAGAGAGTCTATATCAATCTCCATTTCATTCATTAGCTCCCACTCTGAGCTGGTTGGCTGCTAGTTAACTCTTTAATGTGGGAGAAGCTGTCAGTGTAAAGGCCACTGGGACACACTCTCTTCCCAGCTGTACTTGACCTGTCAATATTTCTTGCAGCACACTGTTTAAACTGGTACAGCTAATGGCAGAATGGAGACCTATGGGGTTTGGAAGGCTTTCGTAGCTTTAGAATGGCTTACCATCCAATAGAAAACATTAGTAAATTCATCCCAGAGCTGTATTTCTGCCTGTGTCTTATGGTACAGGTGCCTAGAGATCGGGAAGAAATCATTTCCATGATTCTATTCTGGAACAGTTTCGACTTGCCATTTCCCTAAGTTGAAGATCTACCACATTGAGGTACCAGCACACAGAAGTCTTGGATGCTGGAGAGGCTGTCAGTCAAGGATGCAGCTCAAACAATATCCTGAACAATGAGGGAAGCAAAAGAGTTCTAACTCTCAAGTTAGAACTCATTTTCAATTTGTAACAATCCAGGGATAACTTTATTGTGGTACAACAGGAGAACCTGGGAGCTCAGAGGAATTCTTGATGCATGAACTATTCCAAGCCCTTCTGAAAGTGTAAATATGAGACTTAAAACATAAAGGTATAATTACCAAAACAAAGAACAATCTGGGACCACCAGGAATAGCTGGCTTCGGCTTCTTTTCTTTCTACAAATATTGAATTTACTAATTTCCCTTGCCTTACTGTGGAATAAAATCAATTTTCTCAGTAGAGCTGATCTCTGCTTTGTTTAAGGTTAGATGTGAAGTTGATATGCATCCTTAGATATACTGTCGGTGTGAAAGCCTTGAATATTTAAACATACGTCACATTGAGCCCTCCCTTCCCGAGTTCCACTGGGGAGGATATTGATTCGCTATTTGACAATCAGGCCTCTCCATAGATGAATTGACATGTTTGGAATCCATGGCAAGGAAAATCTGTGCATTATTTTAAAACTCTAGTCAAACTGTTTGTAGATACAACTTGATAACAACACCTGTTTTTCCCCCTCTCTTGGCCAATACAATCCAGTGAGAATCCTGGCTTCAAAAATTTCCCTGCAGAATTGTCAAACATATGTATTTGTATTTCATTACTTGGGTAATAGCTGATTTGCCAAGTTCATTTACTACTAGTTGCTTCTCAAACATCTCAGTGGGATAATTAAGGAATACTAAGAACCGAAACTGTAGTAAGTTAGGAGGGGGCCAGAGCAATTGCCCAAATCCCAATCCTGATTAAACTGCTGTCCAGAATTAAATATTCAATAAGTGAAATCCCGTTTTCTTCCCTTACTCTGAACAACTTATCATCAAGGAGACAGGGTAACTCTGCGTTGTTCAGTAGAGACCAACTCCATTCCCATTACACACACACATACACACACAACTCTGAGCCAATCAACCTAATTCAAATTCCTTCCAAACCAGCAAGAAGGATATTTAACCCCAAATTAAATAAGTCGTGACCTAAACAGTACCTTCTTTTCTCAATTCACTTCAACAAACATTTATTACATACCAATCACTTTGCTAGGTGCTAGGGATGCCAAGATGAAAACCAAACAGTCCCTGTCCTCAGGGAACTTTTATTCTACTGGAGGGAAACCATGTGTACACAGATAATTCAATAAGGAATATTTAAAAGTAAATTCAAAGTAATTACAGAGGTAGTGTTAGAGCCCAAAGACTTAAGGGATCAGGAAGGGCCTCCTGGTAGCATTTCATCTAAACCTTAAAGAAAGTTAAGGTTTCCATGAGGTAAGGGTGAGAAGAGAGATTATTTCAGGCACTGTGGACAGTCACTGAAAAGGCACAAAGGTGGAAAACTGAGTATCATGTACGTGAATGAGAATAGTATGATTGGAATAAAGATAGAGTGTATATGAGATCACAACAAATGATCAGTCTAGGAAAATCAACTGGGGCCAGATAAAGAAAACTTTAAGTGCCAAAGAGATAGATTCATTATTTTGGTGAAAAGGTGAACAACAAAGGAGCTCTGTAAAAAATGGAGAAGACAAAAGTATATATAAATCAGGAAGATGAATCTTATTCTTGCTAATTGTGGCCTTCAGGATGGAAGTGAGAGATAGAACTTGAGAAATTGGATGTACATAGATAAGAGTCCTAGACCTGAAGTCAGGAGGACCTGAGTTCAAATTCAGACACTTAATAGCTATGTGACAAGTCACTTAATTCTATTTACCTCAGTTTCCTCATTTGTAAAATGAATGGGAGAAGAAAACAGCAGTTTTTGGCAAGAAAACTCCATATTGGGTCCCAAAAAGTCAGACAGTATTAAACAATAATACAACAACATATAAAGTCAAAGTAACTACTCTCCTGTAAAACTTCCTGGCTACTTACACAAAGTAAGAGAAATATTTTTATTATGAGATTACTTGTGCCAAACTGATACTTTGGTAAAGTAAGTTTTTAAGTTTCATGATCATTGAAGTCAGTACAACTAGGAGAAAAATTTATACAATAATTACAATCATACAAAGGAAAACAACACCAAAAGCCGTCAGAATTCTGCTCAGTACAGTGACCAATCAAGACTGTGGACTTGATAAGGAAGCATCCCTCCTAACTCCTAGCTCCCATCAGAGAACTGGCAGGTATTAATACAAGGGGAAGCATACATTTTTAGATGTGGCCAATAAGCTGATTTGGTTTCTTTAACTCTCTTTTAAAAGGGAGGATTCTGTTATAGAGAGGATAGAAAGTCATTGAGAAGTGAGCTCATTTTGAAAAGAAATGATCTGGTACAGCAAGGCCACCTTCATCTGCCTTTTTTTTTTCATTAATTCTCTTGAAACTCTTGACCTTTTGTTCTTCCAAATGAATTTTGCTACTATTTTTTCTAGATCTGTAAAATAATTTCTTGGGAGTTTGATTGGTATGGCACTAAATAAGTAAATTAGTTTTGGTAGTATTGTCATTTTTATTATATTTGCTCAGCCTACCCATGAGGACTTAATGTTTTTCCAATTGACTAGGTCTGATTTTATTTGTGTGGAGAGTGTTTTGTAGTTTAGTTCATATAGTTCCTGACTTTCCCTTGGCAGATAGATTCCCAAATATTTTATACTATCAACAGTTATTTTGAATGGAATTTCTTTTTGTATCTCTTGCTGCTGAACTTTATTGGTAATATATAAAAATGTTGATGATTTATGTGGATTTATTTTGTATCCTGCAACTTTGCTAAAGTTGTGAATTGTTTCTAGTAGTTTTTTAGTTGAGTCTTTAGGGTTCTCTAATACCATCATGTCATCTGGAAAAAGTGATAATTTGGTTTCCTCATTACCTACTCTTTCATGTAGATACGATTTTTCTTGCACAACAAGATAAGTGTGGAAATATGTATACATATATTCGATTTGTCAAGTATTTTAACATAATTAACATGTAGTGGACTTCCTGCTATCTAGGGGAGGGGTGGGGAGTTGGGGGGAAAAATTTGTAACAGAAAGCTATGTAAGGGTTAATGTTGAAGAATTACCCATACATATGTTTTGCAAATAAAATAAAATTTAAAAATAAAGAAAAAGAAAAGAAATAATCAACAAAATATTAAAAAGGATAGAAAATTGGAGTGACTGATGAAGACCAGGGAAGCTGTTACTATCTGGGTAATGTGGGATGTATTATTGCACAAAGACCTATTACTATTTGCAAGCTGAGACAGTATTAATAGCTTTTACTTAATTCATAGATCTCCAACATTGATGGTAATACCATAGGAAATAACAATAAAAGAGACCCTCAATTCTGGATTTTAAGGCTGATGATCAAATGAAATAGAAGACTTGACTGGCTTGTCGAATTGTAGGCTGCTTTGTAGCATGCTAATTCTCACAATGTCGTATATGATAGATATAACTTGATTTAAATCTTTCTATTTTTCTACTTCCCATTTCCATTTCTTATTGTTGTATGATACTCATAAAATACAGGGGATTTTAACTATTTTTGAGTAAAGAAACTTGATTTTTAATAAGTACAAATGAGAGATCCTTAGATGGTGTTTTTTAAAAAGTGGGAATGAGTTCCATCATATTGATACAGACTTGTTATTCCCATTTTACTGATTTACTTATTTTGTCCAGACCCTTGATTTTTCCATTGTGAACAGTTTCTGATGTGGAAATTTCAGCCCCATCCTCCCCTACATTAAATAAAAGTGAGAAACTTCTCTGTAACTCATAATCTTAGAGAGTTGCCAGAGTCACTAAGAAATTAAGGGATTTGCTTGTGGTTGCCCAGTTATTATGTTCAACAAAAGGACTCGAACCCAGGTTTTCCTGATTCCAAGGCCAAGCCTTTATTCCCAATGCCAAGCTGCCTAATTCTCCATTTTTCCTTACATGGGAAAAATGCTCAGTTTTCTTCTGTCAATACACAAGAGCCCAGATTAAATTGGGAGAACACTTCAGCTTTTCCAATTAAAATAAAACAATTACTTGGTTATATTGAGACAAAGGCTCAAGAAATTTTGTTGTGCCATATTTCTACAATTTCAGACTTACAGACACTACTTATGAGTCACTTCCTGACATAATTGTTAGGCTTAAGCATATGGAGCAGTGGACCAGGCAGCTTAATAAAAAGACAAAGATGATATACAACTAATGGACAGAGCATTGAAACTAGGTGTTAACACATCATTCATTGAACTAAATGCTCTCTCAAACTCTGCAGCAGAAACAATTAAAGTCCTGACGGCAGTCTTAAGTTGCTTCAAATTGTCTGGCAGGATTGATCCACAATTATCTTTGTACTCCCTGAAGCCCCCAAATACTATCTCCTTCATTGACTTTAAATTTCCTTCACAGTTCTCCAACCTGTGTTCTGGCATACTGAATATCCATTGGAGATGGCCATTTTGACAGATGCAGGAATTCTAAATATCCTATTAGGAACCTATGATATATGCCTTTGGAATACTTTTAACTAGCTTTCAGTCATAAACATGAACTTTTAGAGAGCCTCTAAAACTTTGAGGCAACAGGAATAGGCAGATTGGACTCTATGATACGCTTATTGGGTTTTTGCTTTATTTTGTTTGCTTGTTTGAACTTTTGATTTCATCAGTGGAGGGAATTCCTAGGTGTGCAAATGCCCACTGAACATAGTGACTTATATAGTTTACAAAATTAGAATTGACTGGGATAGATGAACTGACTTGTCTGTGGTCATAAAGCTATTTATTATGTGTCTGATTCAGGCCTTGAACTGAGATCTTTCTGATTCTGTCTGCAAGATACAGTTTGCCTCCAGAAATTCTCTTACATTGAATTTATTATGAAGATGTAAAATCCTGTCTCTCTAAAGCCTGGAAATTAATCATCAAAGTCTAATGTGGAGAATATGCTTATTTAACTCTTAATAAGAAAATAAAGCAGTATATTTAGATCAGGTTAGTCTTTTTATTGAACTTGCACTTGGATGCTCAATGGATTTTTATTATCTCTTCCTCTCCCCTACCCCCCAAAAAATAATCAAAGTACATGATTCCTGATTACATAAAGTCACCTTAGACATTCCTTAAACAGACCATCTTTCTAAGAAAGGGTAAAAATGTATTACTTTAGAAATCAGAGACAATGATGTATGGGCACATTGATTTAATGGCAACTTATGTTTCTCTTAAGCCTTTACTTCAAATATTTTCATTTCTTTGTTATTGTAGTTAACAACCTAAGTAGAAATGTAAAAATTCACCCTTATGAATAGTGAAGAAGAGAATAAGTCAGCTACTAATCTCTTTAAAGGTTGTCTCTGCCTTTAAGATGAATGCAAAGTTTGGCCCAGTCAACAAAAACCACTTGAAATCTCTGAGTTGTGTCCATACTATAGATTTTTAAAGAGTTTTTACTGGAAAATTGCTGAATGCATAAAAATATATCAACATTATTAGTAAATGCTGCTTGCAACATTGATAATTACTAATCACACTCATCATTATAAGTGTAATGATCATTAAACTATGAATGATATTTTGGTAAAAATAAAACCAAAGGAAATATCTGGAAAAATATATTCTACAGAAATACTAGCTCCTATATTTAGAGTGCTCACCTAATAAATAGATAGACATAGATGGATAGACAGAGAGAAAAAGACAAGAGACACATACACAGATAGAGAGAGACAGAGACAGATACAGAAAGACAGAGATAGAAAGAGATAGAGACAGAGACAGAGAGATGGAGAGAGAGAAAGAGATAAGAGACAAAGAGATAGAGAGAGAGACAGAGACAGAGACAGATACAGAAAGACAGAGATAGAAAGAGATAGAGACAGAGACAGAGAGATGGAGAGAGACAGAAAGAGATAGAGACAGAGAGATGGGGGGAGAGAGAGAGAAAAGAGAGAGAGAGAGAGAGAGAGAGAGAACTAGCATATATGAAACATGTGTTAGAAAGTGTGTGAAGCATTGGGAATAGGAATACAAGAAAAGAAGATGGTCCTAATACACAAGGAACTTACATTCTGGGCAAAAATATATAGGGAGAAGGCAAAATATAAAGGGAAATTTGGAAATGAGGAGAAAGTATGGTCAGGGGAGTAAGAGTGCTGAGGAGGTAGAGAGGTCTGAAGAGTGAATTGAGCAGGGAATAAACTGAGTGTGGCTGAGCCTTCTCAAGAAATAGCAGTTCCAGTCAGGGATTCACTGATCACGTGAGACACAAAAGGCTTATTGGGGAGGTCAGACATCACTGTTACAATTAGAGTTCTGATATGTATTATTAACCTCTGTTAAGAACTAATCATTCCTTGATTGATCAGCATTGTGCTGTGGAAATTGTCAAGTGTGAACATTTTTAACTGAGTGGGAAACATTTAAGACCTTTGAAACTCAACAGAGTTATGATGTACCTGATGAATAACAACAGCTGAAATTTACATTTCACTTTATATCCAATACCTCATTGGATCCATGTGGATAACTATCTTAGACAAGCGTGACTATTATTATCCCCATTGTACAGATGAAAAAACTGAGATTCAGAGAGCTTAAATGTCTAGGCTGAGCTAGTAAATATTAAAAATGGAATTGAAATTATATTCTCCTCTGACTGTAGACTTTTTTTGGGGTGGGAGGGCAGTCCTATTCTTATGATGCCTCTGATATTCAGAAATGGGACTTATGATTATGGTGGATATAATGAACTCATGGTTAGAAAATTTCCTTCTACAATGTAAGTGGTTACTTTCCCTGAATTTACAGCTTTATAGCATTGACAAAAATACTAAGAGACCATCTCGTCTAATTCTCCCATTTTATAGAGGCCAGAAGTTTTAGAGGCAGGATTTAAATTCAGTTACTCTGACTGGAGAATCAGTGGTCTTGCCACTACACCACACTGTACCTCTTTCATCATTAATGATTCTTTGATGGAAGAGGGTGGAGGGTGTACATTTCTCTAAGCTCCTTTATTTAAGGACAAAGTCCAGGCATATACCACATCATTTCCCAGCCCGTGGTTTATCTGAACTTCACCATTATTTTCAGAAACTCATCTACTTTCAAGATCAAATCAACTCTGCAACTCCTATTTCTTCAGTCTCTTGTCTGCTTGGGTCCCTTTCTCCCTCTGATTAGACAACAGGGAGTTCCTCCAAGTCTTCTATTTAAAGAGAATCTAGGGAAAATACCACATAATTTCCCACCTGGCTGCAGAATTTTATCATGTTACTACAGTAACCTTTTAACCCTTCTTAGCTTCATTTATTGTCTTCCCCATTAGTTTAGGAGCTTTTTGAGGCCAGGGACTGTTTTTTTTTGTTTGTTTTGTTTTTTGTATCCTTAACTTCCCATAGGGACCTGGCACAGAGTAGGCACTTAATGTTTATTGACAGTGACTGACAGGTGACTTATATTAGTGGGGTATTAAATTAGACAGGAATTGGACTACCCAGATGTTGAAAGCACTGGGCAAAGATCTCAAAGAAAGTCAGTTATCACTGTGAAAGTCTTCAAGAATGATGGAAAGGGAAAGAGTGTAAAAGAAAATAATGAGTCAGTCAACAAATACATAAGGAAAGATGGGAGAATCCAAGGAGAGAAAGAAATAACAGTGATAAGGATCAGATAAAAATGGAACAGCCAGATGGCATGAAGAAAGGGGCAACTAGGTGGCACAGTGGATAGAGCACCAGCTCTGAAGTCAGGAGGTCCTGAATTCAAATTTGGTTTTAGACATTTAACATTTCCTAGCTGTGTGACCCTGGGCAAGTCACTTAACCCCAATTGCCTTAGTGGTGGGGAAAGAAAAGAAAATAAGAATGAAAGAAATCAGCAATATGGGAAAGTCAATAGGATGAAGCATTGAGATGCCACAATGGATAGAATTCTGGGCTTGAAGTCAGGAAGTTCCAAGTTCAAATCCTACCTCATACACATAAGTAAATATGTGATTCTGGGACAAATCAATTAGCCTCTTTCATTCTAGCACAGGATCTCAGAATTAATGTTAGAAGAGAACTTACTGGCTCTTCCTCTCTAAATATAAAAAAAACCTCATTTGTGGTTGTATTATGCATTTGGGTATAAGGTACAATGGATTAAAAATCAAAAGATAATGGCAATAAGAACAATAACTGGCTCTAGAATGATTTAAGAATTTCAAAAGCTTTTAGACAACGCAGGACAACTCTGAGATAGGTTTTAAAAATATCTCACCACAAATAAGGAAACAGAGGTTCAATTTCATCTATAAAATGGGGGTAATGACAACACCTACCTCCTCAGTTTTTTTTGGTGAGGATAAAGTATATATAAAGTACTCTAAACTTCCATATAAATGTTAGCTATTTTATTTATTTAAAAAGTTGTACATGTCAGGAAAATAAATGAGAACTGCAATCAGGTAAATAAATACTTTCACTGCATATGTATTCTTGCTGATGTACAAAGACATGCAAGTGGAGAGCTAAGATTGAAAACAGGGATAAAGACTAAAATGAGAGAGAAAGAGCTAGAAAAAGCAAATTTCGTGCATAATCATATTCTTATTGATCTGTACTAAAGCCTGAATGAATCCCTTTCAGAATTGTGCTTCATTTCTCCACTCCCTATTCTTTCTCTCACCTAGACCACCAAGTGTGTGAAGACACCAGAGAGTACAAAAAGTCATAATGGATAGTTCCCCAACTCAGAGTATTGCCTTTGGTGAAAATCCACTGCGCCTATATAATTAATCAGAGGAAATTTCAAAATTGCTTACTCCATCAATCTCCTTGACAACATCTCCAACAGCTCATTCTAGTCTGCCTTTGGAGCAATGCCAGATCACAGGAACCAGGTACCTTTGGGCAAAGCTTTTCCAAACACCTGCTTTGTTACCTAGCCTGCTGGATACAGGTTCAGCACCAAGCACAAGCCAGCATGGAGGAGAATTTCATTAGCGAGCTCCTTTATGTTTACTCCTAAGCTCAGCTGTTCCATGGAATCTTATAGTTGGTACATTTTCATTTGCCTGGATGTGTCAAAGAAGTAAATTCCCAGCAATATTAGCTATACAATGAACTCTTGGTACTCAACAACAATAGCAACACATATTTAAATAGCAATTTTAAGGTCTGAAAAATACTTAAAACTCCCTAATCCGAAAAACCAAATCATGATTTTTTTTAAAGTTACTTTAAAGACAGCTTTTAACAGTTACTTTTATAACATTTTGATTCCCATTTTTTCCTTCTCTCCCTGCCTCTCCTATGTTCTCATAAAGTGTGTCTTAGATTTAAAAAAAAAATACCAAATCTATTTTGATCTGAGCATCCTCATCTATAAAACAAGGACATAAGGGTCTCAGGTCCCTTTAAAGATCATGTTTCTCCAAGGGAAGGCAGCATAATATATAGAAAGAGTGTGAGACAGAGAGTCAGGAAAAATGGAATTAAAAAACAGAACTGCTTCTGCCACAGAACTCACTATTGTGTGATTTGGAGTCAATCACTTAAACCTCTCTTGACCACAGATCCTCTTGTATAAAATGGGAAACTGGGAAGACAAAGATATTATTCCATTTAAGTGTAATAACTCTGCAAGGTAAGCAATGCAGGTATTTAATTCACATCTTACAGACTAAGAAGTTGGGGCAAAGGGTGGCAAAGAGATTTGTGCAGAGTCACACAGCATACATGGCAGATATGTGATTCAAATCCAAGTCTTCTGATATCAAAGTTAGTGTATTTCCCACTATACTACCATGTGCTTTTGGCTATATATGATGAAATATTTTGATTAGTCTCAAATATGGTTATATCTCTAAGAAGTCAGTTTAAATGACTGATTTATTTGTATATAATGAGAAATACTTGATGCTCAATAAGGACTCTTCTAACTTTAAATTTACAATGCCACATCCTTAAAGTGGAGTTGTTACTATTTTGTATCATGCTTTTATTAATTTTGTGAGCATTATTTTTATCTACTGAACTGGATTTTAAGCTATTGGAAGGAACTTCTCACGTTTCTTTTATATCCCACTCATGCAGATCTGAGAATCTAATAGGTACACTCTTGATGTATGAACCATCTTCTAGAGTTCTTGCTCTCACTTACTCCATTCCTCTATTTTTTTCCCACAGTGAAAGAGGAACAGCTTGAGACATCAAAGCGTTTGAAAATTTCACAAAGTTTTTGTTATTGGTGAAAAGATAACCGTATGCAACACATTTGCTTATTCAATACATTTCCTGAGCCACAATCTGGATGTAAATAACGAGGGTCACCCCTTGGGCAGCCTCAGTGGGATCTGAAAATTTGATTAATGCTCCAAGCACATTCAAATTATTTGTGTCTTTGAGGGAGGATCAATGTGTAAAGATCTGTCAAATCTGTTCCCCTAGAATTTGAGTGTTTCATCCTCTTGCTTCTTTTTAATTTTCTTGTAACTGAAACATCAGGTTCATTTTCAATTGATTAAATTGGCAGTCAGTCAAATCAGGAACAAAATTGTATATAGTTGCTTGAATTATTAACTAGAAACTTTATAATTCTGGTGATGATAGTGAGTTCTTAAAGATCATATAGATATCTTTGCCACTTAAAAACAAAACCTACCTTTTTTCAGAGTTCAACACATCTTTTAAGCTTTTTGTAAAAATTGCCTTTAAAAATTATGCTCCTCTCCTTTTCTATTTCACACCCTTAGCAATAGAAGATTTAATTTTGCCATAAAAGAACAATAGAACTAAAAGATATTGGGTTCTATTGATGGCCAGAAGTGTTTCAAGATGGCACCCATCGGGGTGTTGCAGGTCAGGAGGGAAACGATCTGGCAGAAGACCTATTTGAAAGTAGCCTACTATTCTATATTGTTTCAGGCTCCAACTGGTCATTATTGGTCATTCTGTCCTTCACAGCCATTAAAAGTTACCTATTTTATATTCGGACACAGGACCTCTGCCTTTTTTGTTTCCTTACCTCCTCATTATGGGTTCTGAGCTGGAGTTTATTTCAAATTACCCTGCATTAGGGACATGGCATTTTGCACTGTGTCATCTGATTAAATGACCTCTCCCCTGTCAGGAGTTTCATCATTTCTAATGCTTCACTATTTCAGGGGGAGAATATGTATGGGGAGGAAGGGGGAAGAATAAGTTTACTCTGGCAACCTTTTCTCTCTTGCCTTTTTTTCCCTTAGAATTTTAATATGTCTAGGTGTAGATTATTCAAGGGACTAATTATCTAATGTGTGGGTTATCCTAATTTCTTATTTCTCCTTCTTCCTGCTGCTCATTTTTAGACATTGTATTTTTTGCATCTTTTTAAATCATAGAGGCAAAGCAAAGTAAGAAATTCCTCATTTATAAAATAAATGGGTAGGTGGGTGGACATTAAACTAGATGACCTTTCCCAAAGGTCTTTATAGAATCCTACAGTCTTAAAATAGTTAACTGCATAATTTATTACTTGCTCAAGGAAGAAGCTTTGAGAGGGGAATAGGACATTATTTGATAGAATTAAATTTTTATATTGTGAGGCAGTGTGGCAGAGAGAGCAACTTTGAAATCAAGAAGATCTGGATTCAAGTCTGGCCTCTGACACATATTTGTTGTGTGACCCTAACAAGTCACTCTATGTCTCAGTGTTCAAGGTAATTCTCTAAGATGATGAATTGCTGAAAAGATACAAACCTGCACAGGAAGAGGGAGTTTCCTATCTAGGAGTTACCTATTCTAAAGAAATTGTAAATCCAGTCCCTATCTCCTAAATTTTTATATTATTTATAGATTTTAATTCATCATAATGTCTTTGTCCTATATTCATGTGATTAAACAGAATTGGCTGCTTATGATTTCTATTAAATTAATATTAACTACCTAAAAGTGTATAAATCCTAGATTCTATTTCAGACACTGCTATTATTGTCATTGTGCATAGCACTTCTGCATTTCTATGTATCTTCTCATCAGAAATAACCATATTATTTGAAAGATTTTGATTCTACAATCTCAAATTTCACCCATCTTTAAGAATAAGCTTGTCTTATTTTTTCTATGAAATCATAAGATCTTTGAGTTATTACAAGCAAATAAGTCTAACCAGGAAACAATCACATTGATCGAAATATTTTGCTTTTATACTTTTAAATCCTATCCATCTTTTGGTAGTAAATTCACATCCTTTATTCCTTTATTAAATCATAAGATTTTCTGGGTTGGAAATAGTATTAGATATAATCAAATCCAAACTCTCATTTAGATGATGAGATTAATGAGGAAACTGAGGAGAAAAGCTAAGTGATTTGCTCAGAGTTACAGGGATAGTTTGTGGCAGAGCCAAGATTTGAACTCTGGTGTGATTCTAAATCCAATTATATTTCGCCAATATGCTATATCTCTTCTTATCATAGTATTCCAAACCACAGTAAACAACTTCTTTCTTTGGACTGTGGTAGCATTTAAGTCTGTTCAATCATTTTCAGTCACATCTAACTCTTCATGACCTCATTTGGAATTTTTTTTGGGGGGACAACAAAAATAATAGTATGGTTTGTTATTTCATTCTCCAGCTCATTTTACAGATGAGAAACTGAGGCAAACAGGATTAAATGATTTGCCAGTAAGTATCTGAGGGTGGATTTGAGGTCAGGAAGACATCTTCTCAATTCCAAGCTCAATGTTCTATCCATTCTGCCACTAGCTGCCCTCTTAAGACTGTATCACATAATTTATCTCAATATTGACTTTTCTTGTTCTCCACAAAGGTCTGACCACAAAATCTCATTATGGCATGAGTTCTTCAAGATTGTTCCATAGATCCAAAGATATGGCAAGCACTATCAAGCTAGAGAGTATAGACCCAACAATATGATAGACCTATCTTCCAAGGATTAATCTAGCCTAAGTTAAGAGATATTTATCATCTTGACCACAGTGATGGATTTTTTAGGCACAGCCAATAATTCCTTTTCCTAGGTCTATAAAGTCATAGATGGGTTGCAATCTCTGTAGGTAAAGGAAGAACCTGTGGGGATAAAATCTCACATCTTCCTTGATGGTGGATGGAAGCATTATTTTTACTCAACTAGTTTGTAACCTCAAGGACATTTGCCACATCTAATACTCCTTCTCTATCCCTCATACAACCCAGCATTGTTCTTGATTCTTAGAAAATAATTTGCAAATTATTAGTTGTCTGATTGATAACCTGTTTGTCATCAATTTAAAAAACAACAACCACAACCACATCCTGATGAAAAATTATTCACTGAAGCACTAGCCAGACAGAATTTGTAATTCTCTTTCTGATTGGTTATTAGATCCTTTGCCCTTGTTACTTTCTTAGCTGGGATAATGTATTCAAAAAGAATCCTCTGTATTCTTTCTGAGTTAGAGTGTACATTGTAGGAGAAGGCTAATGGTCTGCCTGCTTGTGAATTTGAAATAGAATAAGTAAAAATGAAAAATTTTGGCTAAGTAAACTTAAGGAAATCCATGGGAGGAGATACAAATATAGCAGATGTTCTTAACTGGTTTTTGTGTGATAGATTCCCTTGGCAATCTGTGGGTGCCAATGGGATTCTTTTCAGAGTAATGTTTTTAAACAAATTAAATAAAATATATAGGATCACAAACTCATGAGTTTTTTTCCCTATTAAAGTTCATGGACTCCCTTGAACTTAATGACATCTGTGGACCTCCAAATAAGAAACCTTGAAATTAGAGTAGTATCATAGCAGTTTTGTAATGATTCTTTTGGTTTCTGAAACTAGTGGTGGGTATCTATA
The DNA here is from genome assembly GCA_023553655.1 of Myrmecobius fasciatus. NCBI lineage: Eukaryota > Metazoa > Chordata > Mammalia > Dasyuromorphia > Myrmecobiidae > Myrmecobius > Myrmecobius fasciatus. Next base: position 976,846 of record JAJPUD010000039.1, on the reverse strand, counting down.
TATCTTGTTGAAGCTATGATTTTATCAGAATGGGTATTTCCACCATTACCACTAATCACAAGTGCTCCACAGTTTCTCATCCTCTGTGGTTCTTGTCTGTCTTTTCATAAAAATGTTCTCTATAAAAATGCATCCAAGGTACTAGACATCTTCCTCTGGTTCCCTATGAAGATTCAGGGGGTGACAAAGCAGCACTGGAGTTTTTAAAAATTGTCATATATCTCTCTTGCTACATGATTGTTCAACTTCTGCTCTGGGTAGACATGTCCTTTGCTAGGTCAATCCACTTTACAAAAACAGGTATCATTTATTCATCAAGCATGTGACAGATATTATGTTAAGTGCTAGGAATACTAAGACTAAAATGAAAACGCTCTTAGTCTCAATGTGCTTACCTTCTATTGGGATGGTTGAGAGGGGAACAACATACATATAATAAGAAATGAAATACAAAATTATATACAAAATAATTCTTCAGGGGAGGGCAGTAGAAATCTGGTGAAGGAAGAGGGAGAAGGAAAAGCTTTCTCAGCACAGTCCTATGATCCTGAAATAGCATATGTATAATAAACGATTGCTGAAATCAACTTAATTCAGCTTGGCTGATTCTTAGGAAAGAGATCTTTCCATATACAAGATGTATACCTCATTGCACACATATGCACTTCCTCCCACAGAAATAACTTTTATTTATCTGCATCTCAAAAAGGAAAGATCTTTTTGCGAGAGGAAGAATAGATGTGAAAGAATGAGGGCATTTGTAGCTCCAATTTCATAATAGAATTCTGTTGTTCTAGAGTGATTTATGTTTGAAGAGGGGAAAAATGTAAAGAACTTGGAACACACACAAAAGTACCCTCTCATCAAAGGTTGTCTATAGTTCCATGAATCACATGTGATGGATGAGATTTATGAATTAGAATCTGCGTCGAGAGATTTACAACATACTAAATTAGTTATGACATCTTCTCGTCTGTGAGCATAAACTTTCAACAAAATATCTCTATCATCATCACAGGAGCATGGCCAACCCAATTCTTTCATTTCACCACAGCACACCCAGACCCTGTCACTGTATTTGATGAATTCTTGAAGGAATGGGCCTCAGATCAATTAAAATAAACACCACAGGCTGATTTATCAAATCTTTTCTGAATGCTCTCAGAAAATGTCAAAAATCTGATCCATTGACAGAGAAAAGTCAGAGAATCGTGGCAGCCTGTGGGATCACAAGACCTTTTCAAAACCATCATAAATCACTACAGAAAACAAATGGGGCACCATGTGATAAGATTTCTTCTGACAGTTTTGCCTCAACAAGACATATATGAGATAAATGGATATCTTCGTCTGTACCCAATTGCCAGTTTACAAAGTTCCAAGTTGTCAAATTGTAAAATATACCCACATCAAAAACCTTCCAAATAATACACCTTTTTGGTCATATAAAAGTTGGTTTCAAATGCCATGCCTTTGATTTTATTTCATTATCGCAAGCCATATGCTCACAGAAGGACTTTCCAAAAGAGAAAACATACACACTGTTGTCCAATTTTACCTTCATATGGCATCCTATCTGAACAAGGGAAACAAATTTCACATTTAGTTATTAAAAGAAAACTATTTAATAGTGTGCAGGCATGTCTAATCACAGTAACCTTTGGGTTTTTTTTTAATCATCTGCAGGCTTGTCCCATTTCATATAGGTTATGAGCACGTTCAGGACCAGGAAATAATAGGCTAACCTATTCTTCTAATCTACTTTCAGGATCACAGAAATGCCTTAGTTAATGAGGTTTTGCCAATATGACAAAAAACAGTTAGGTCTCAGAAATGAGAGGGGACTTGAATTTTATGTGTAATGAGAACTTTGTTATGCTCTTAAAATAGAAAGGGAAAAGTCCCATAACTTTACAAAGTTTAGAAAATATATATTGGATTTCCCAGATTTAAGGATAAACAGTAAAAAGTTTTTAGATACAAATTTGAATGTATGAGATTCCCATATTTCCTTAAATATTTACCATTTTTATCTTTTGTCATATTTGTCAATCTGATAGGAATAAGGGAAAATTTCAGAGGTGGTTTAATTTCTATTTCTCTTATTAGTGATTTGGAACATTATTTCATTTGGGTGCTGACAATTTGAATCGTTTATTTATATCTTTTGACCATTTATCTGTTGGGAGATGGTCCTTGTTCTTATATCTTGTTCAGTTATTCTTATATATTTGTATGGATTCCCTATATATCTAATATAACAAATATGTATTTTTGCTACAAAGATTTTTGCCCAATGAGTTTCTCTTCTAATTCTAGTTGTTGGTTTTGTCATGCAAAAATATTTCAGTTTATGTAATCAAAATTGGACATCTCTTTTATGCTCATTTATATCTATCTCCTAGTAAATCCTTTTTCCTCTAGTCATACTTATAAAAGGAACCTCCTTTTTATATATAAGTTTTTTATGATGTACTCTTTTATATTTAGATTGCATATCTATTTGGAACTTACCATGGCATACAGTAAAAAATATTTGCACAAATTTAATTTATTCCACACTACGTCCTAATTTTCCCTGGTTTTTGCTAGAGAATCCTTAACCTAATAGTTGGTATTCTATGTGTATTGTTTACCAAGCTACAATGTTTAATTGCTTTTGGTAAGAAGGAGGTAAGTCAGTGCTTATTAGCTGCCCTTTTGCTGTGTTCAAAGATTTTTTTTTTTAGCTCTTATCATCTACCCTACTTCTATTTCTTCCATAATTCTGGACATAATCACTTGACCTACCACTAAATGTTCCAGGGTTTAGCCAACTACCCTACTGCAGCACCACCAGAACTTCCATCCACACTGAAGCTGATTTCTTTTATATATGTTGTTTCTCTCAATAAGAATGTGAGCTCTTTGAGAGCTTGGACAATCTCTCTTTTCTATTCATATCTCCAACATTTAGCACAATGCTTTGCAACAGAATAAATGCTTAATAAATCCTTTTCACTCATTCATTGATTCTTTCATTTGTTTTTGTCATATTATTTTTCTAAAGAGGAAAAAGGAAAGCAAGGGAACAGAGATCTTCTTTTCTGCTACTTTCCAGGATTGTTGTAGGGATCAAATGAGCTAATATAAGTAAAGCAGCATATGAACGCTAACAGTTACCTTTAGACTAAGGATTTTGCAAACTCTCAAGTACCCTATAAATATTAGCGATTTTCTCCAGACTGGGCTGCTAAAAGAATAGCTGTTATGGAATTGTCCAGACCAAAAAGCAATGCTTTCTGAAGGAAATTCTCTCTTGTGGTCTAATGTCTGTGTATTATATCTAATAACAGATAAGTAGCATTAAGCACTGCCTTCACCTTACATCTTCTGGTGACATCCAGGGAGATAACATGAAGAAAAGATATCTTGGAGAATCATGAAAAAGGATGATCTGGATGCAAAAGTGAGTTACTGTAGGACTTCAAGCATGAATACAATCGAGTTCATCATGGTTTATCATGTCTTCAGCCCCCATGGGTCACATTTAATTGTTCAAAAAATTTTACTACCTGGTATATCAACTGAGGGAAAGTGAAAAGTTAAAACAATTTTCCACATAATTCCTTGTCAAAAAAACTGCCATTGAAACAAAAAAGAATTTAGGGCTAATTAACATTGTTCAAATTAGCTATTTATAAATTAGCATTCTGAATAAATGGATGATGTTCATTGATTTGGCAAACATTTCTTGATTGGTAAGTTAATCAATAAACATTTATTAAGTACCTATGTCCAGGTACTGAGCTAAATGTTGAGGATACAAAATGAAGCAATATTCTGTTCTCGGAGAACTTACATTTTAGTGGTTGAAAGAATACTCATTGGATTTAAATCACAACACCTGGATTTATATTGTATCTACTAAAGAAAAAAAGCATCAGGCAGTAGATAGAAAGTTCATTCTGATAATCAGGGTGGAATAACTTCTGACCAGATACCACTGAGAATACAGAAAGAGTTCTGTGATGCTGTCCAAGTCGCAAAGATCAATGACCTTAGAACAGAATGTTTTCCTAATCCTTCAGTGCTTTCTGAGTTCAAGGGCTATGGCAGCTCACCACCCGACTCACACATAAGACTTCTTCTACTTGCATATATTCCGCAGAGGAATACATAGAGAGAAGTGGAGGAAAAATAATCTAGGAACACAAGAAGCATGACGTCAAGTTGCTCTGCCATGAGGAACCCTCTCCTAGCTCTTCTGCCTTCCTTCAGGAATCTCTGCAAGTTGAAGGATAATGCATCAGTTTAAAACACCAGCTTGGAATCCTTCTTCTTGTTTCTATCTACTGTTGGCGGGCATCTTCAACATGGGAGAAAGGCTAATGCAATCCTCCCGGCTTGTGCTCAAAGCTGCTCTTTGCTGGTGGTACAGCTCGGCTTAATGGACTAAACTTTTGGACCAGAGGAAAAAACACAGCTCTAATGATTTCTTGCATAATAATGAGAGCAAGGGACATTAGGGCTGAATGTACTATCTATAGCAAGAAAAACATGAGTTTAAGAAAATCCTTCATAAGATTTTCTTAAACTCGTGTTTTCTTGCTATAGATATAGATAGTGTGTGTAACACAGATGTATTTCTGGTGAGTAAAGTTAATGTTATTCAATTAATTGTGCTGTTTGAATTAATTTAGCATGTTTAGGCTTATGAATTATCACCTTGACTCACTCTACAAGGTGTCCAAGCATCCTTAGATAGATTTATCCAATACTCTACCAATGGTTCTCATTTCTAACCTTAGGTCCCTCAGACAAATAAGTTTTTTTTTCTTAGTGTATGTGATTTTTGATACTTTTCTCAAAGATGGTCACATAATGATCAATTGTGACTCTGATTCTGTGAATCAATTATTAGTCTTTTGAGATTTGAGATAAGAGACAAATACATGTATTTTATATTTATCCCTAGGATGGGTAGGAATGAACTTCATGCCAGCTTGTAAAAGAAGTTGTTAATTAGTCATTTGGATTGATATCTTGCCAATATCCTTATTAATGAGGTGCATGTGTGTGTGTGTGTGTATGTGTGATGTGTGTTTTACTTTTTTCTCTTTGCTAGTTGGGCCCAAAACAACAAATGCCTTGATGTACTATAGGAAGGCAAAGAGTTGGAAAGGTGATGGGAAAGACATGGAAAAAGCCAATTCTAATTTTGTCCATTCCCAGAATGTGAACTCTCTCTTTCTCTGTTCCCTCTGGACCCACAAAAAACAAAGGACTTGGATGTTGCTGGGCAGAGCTGGGCATTCATTGTGTTGCTTTCCTTGGCAAGGAGTCCCGTGCCTCTTGTTGGAATCACTCTCTCAGCATGCAAGGGCCGAGGTTAGAGCAACTGTTTAAAATGGGAAATATTTTTGTTCAGAAATCTGACATGATTTGCTGGTGGTGACAACTGATTTGACAATGACCAGTGATTTAGGTCTACCTGTAATAAGTGAATTAATCTGAGTTAAAACATAGTTATCTGTCATGTTTAGAGATACCTCAACAGCTGGCTGGCTTGTCCCCTGTCAGGCTAGTTTGTCCTGTGCAAATCTTCTGTCAAGTAAGGAAAAGAACTGTTGGTAGAAAATTACATGGCAGTTTTAGAGTTAGTGATGAATTTTTCTCCCAACATACCAGCTGTGCCAGCAACACTATTTTTTTGTGGCATTAATCAAATATCTTGCCTGCAGCACCTTCACTTTCCCAAAGGCTAAAAGATGAATCTGTCAGAAAATTTCACTGGGATTTGCCAACAGCTTTTCTAAGCTCAAATACTAGTCCAGGCACCTCAGAAGTTTGAATAAGGCTTTTAGGGATATGCCTTTGGGAGTTAAAGGCTGTATAGGGTAATTTTCCTTTACACTAAACAGAAATTCAAAGCCGTCATTGCAGGCAACATGATGAAGTTTTAGAGTCTGGGACAGGGCCAAACACTCAAGCTTTATTAATGTATTCCATTTACTGACTCATGGCAAAGTATTTATTTTTAGTTCGAGTTTTGCAATTAGCAGAGTACAATAACAATTGAAGGCCACAGAATGGAGTGACGGTTTTCTCCTCTAGAGAGGAAAATCCAAGCAAAAGGAAGTTCAGGAAAAAAGCAAGAGGGGAAATTCCTATGAACTGTTGTCAATCGTTTTCACTGTTTGCTGAAATTAATGACTGCCTGCACAGATCTGACTTTAGCATAACATTCCCCACACTGGGATCTGTCTTTTATGTTCCATTCCTCACCTCCCAAAATAAATAGGATAAGTGATTAAGAATCCATAATAAATTCTGTACATTAACATGCCTTTTTTTTTTAAAGGAAACCTTTAAATTAGTGACCTTATAAACTAGACATTTGGATAAAATAAATGTTTAAAAGACCTGGTACACTTAGATGTCATAGTAAATTAGGAATTTATACTCATAAGAAGGTAGTCACTGAGACACTGTGTGATATTTTCTATCTTCCCCTCCCTCCCTTCTTCCTCCTTTCCTTTCCCTCCTTTCCTCCCTGCTTTCCTTCCTCCCTCTCTCTCTCCCTCCCTCCTTCCTTCCTTCCTTCCTTCTTTCTTTTCTAACTTCCTTCTTTCTTTTCTACCTTCCTTCCTCCCTCCTTCCCTCATTCCCTCCCATCCTCCTTCCCTTCCTTTCTTTCTTTCCTTCCTTTTTTCTTTTCTATCTTCTTTCTTTTCTTTTCTTTCTTTCTCTTTCTTCCTTCCTTCCTTCCTTCCTTCCTTCCTTCCTTCCTTCCTTCCTTCCTTCCTTCCTTCCTT
>JAJPUD010000039.1:949714-962830 GCA_023553655.1 Myrmecobius fasciatus | reverse complement strand
GGGAAGGAGAAGAAAGGAAGGGAGACAGGGAGGGAGGGAGGAAGGGAAGAGGGGGGAAGAGGAGGGAAAAGGGAGGGAGAGAGGGAGAGAGGAAGGAAAAGAGGGGTAGAGGGGTGGAGAGAGGGAAGGAGGAGGGAGGAAAGAAGGGAAAGCAATTTTATCCAAGAAGGTTACATTCTGTTGAGGACAATAATAAGTGACATTCATGTGGCCTTTTAATGTTTACAAAGCATTTTCTATCACAGCTTCACAATAATCTTGTGAGGTAGATACAATAATGTCCATTTTACACATAAAAAAAAAAAACGTCATATAGGGAAAGTGAATTGTCCATAGTCTTACAGCTAGGAAGAATGAAAAGTAAATTTTGAACCTAGGTCTTCCTAATTCCTGATCCAGAACTCCTATCTACTACTTCATATTGCCTCTTTATATTTCTTAATCTTTCCTTGCAATTCTATCTAAAATTTTTAGAGCGCTTATAATGGAACTATATTTATACCCCATCATTCTTACTCCCCCTCCCAAAGGAGAAAAAAAAATTTCTTTGGACATGTTGGGTTTTTCCATCCCAATTGTTTCTAAGGATATTAAAAGACAAAGAAAAGGATAGAAAAAATTAGAAGACAATAAAGTGTCTTTAGTTATTTCAGATCTTCTTTAGCTATTTCATTTAGATGTTCTCTTCAATTTAACTAGGAAGGGTTCCCCATCGTGGGAGAAAGAATACAATGCCATATGTAACAAAAACAAAAGGAGGCAAAACATAGACTTTTGCTCTGTTGGCAGAGAGGTTCTTCCTTTTAATTGCTTTTCCATAAATGTAAAAATTGTCCCTAAATGAGATGCCACACTTAAAAAGGTATTTTCACTTTGAACCCACACATGACAAACAAACTAGCAGATCTTTAAAATAATTTTTTAAAACGACGATATCTTTTAAAAACAGACAAACTAAAATCCCTCCGAGGGAGAGTTTGATTAATTAAAAATGTGACATAGGTGCTTTGTAATTTTGCCACAGAACATCTGCTTGGAAGTTGATCTAATTGGAAAAGGTGAAAACATTGTCTGTGCCAGTGGTGGGTAGAAAAGACAACAGGTTTAGGGGAAGGAGGTAAGAGCAGAGTGTGGGTGGTGATAAACAAGCAACTCGGCTGGATTTGTTCAGTCACTTCTGAATGTGAATGGAAGTGTGGGGGGAAGAGATCAGTTATGTAGTGGGGCATCTCTGTTCTTCAGATGTGACAAGTTTTTTGTGTGGATTTTTTTTTCCATCATCACCAGGAGTGTCTTCTAACTAACTAATATGTACTAATATTAGATTCCTCCTAATAATAGACTAATATTAGAACACACAGTGGTACTGATAGCATGAATTCCAGAAAAGACCAGAGTGAACAAGGCAAAGGCTATCATGGTAAAAGGGAGCTCAACTACAGCCTTCCCAAGCTGTGCAAAGCCATTTTCCCTGGAGAGGTCACAGGGCTTAGACTGTCTGGCCACACATTTCAGTTAGAGTAATTAAATTAATTTCACTCAATAACTCAACATTAATTTTTTAAAGATATGATTTCATTTATTTTTAATTGATTTCATCTCTCTTAAAACTTATTTTTATAGATTGCATTAGGCTAAATGAACTAATTTAAATATATTTTCATAAAATGTAAAATAATCATCTCGTTTATCATTATAGAGTAATACAATGTGGCCATTTAATTCAGACATTAAAACATCAGTGAAGCTTTTTCCCCCCTAAAAAGCAAATTTTAAGCATCTTCGGCTTGAAAAATGAAAGATTATTTTAATGGACAACCAATATGAATGGATGGTTGCAAAACATACATTACAGGAAAATGAGTCACATTTTAAGGAAGATGAGTAGTTTCTCCAAAAGGCATCAGTAGCATTGAAGTTATCATAATTGGGAAAGCTTGAAAGATCTGAACATAAAACTTTCCTTGCCTATTATTGTATATTTAATAGTAAAAAGGAAATAGAGACAAAAACAGTCAGAGAAAGGCTTAGACAGAGACATACTGAGAGAGAGAGAGACAAAGACAGAAAGACAGACAGACAGAGGAACACAGGCAGACAGAGACAGAGAGACAGATTCAGAGAGATAGAGATAGACAAAACTACAGAGAAACAAAGAAAGAGACAGAGGCAGAGAGATATTCATCCTTTTAACTTTTGGATTTCCCTCACTATCTTTTTGTACAATATCTATATATTGAGTGTGTTATGCTATATGCTTGAATTAAGGGGAGGAAACCCCCAAAAAACTCTCTTTGGCTGGTTCTAATATGGATTTTCCAGCCCCCATTCTTCCTATTATCTAAATAGCTTCTATAGGAATAAAAGGATTATATTAACTCTTTCAGCATAGTAAGGCAAAATGCAGTGCAACAGAACCAGTTAGAGGTGGGGAGAGGAGACCCATGAATGACCCTAGAAAGCTCATTTCCTTTCTTATCAAATGTGTTTGGTCACAAACTGCTTGTTTGCTATATTTAAAGGGCTTAGCATCATGATATATGTCACCCTTAGTGATAGCAGACTAAATGATAAAGGCATGTGTGATTCATAATTCATGGCATGAGAATTGAGAGATGGTCCCTTAACATGCTCCACTTGTGTCTTTCTGAAGAGTGGTTTACTTAAAAATTACACTGAAATTCAGATTCTCAATCAGGGACTTGGGGTTTGGGGAAACATTTTTTTCAGGTTTAAAGCCGCTAGTCCACTGTTTATCAGAGGAGAAGAAGGGAGATTTGACACTTGGCTTAGATCAGATCTTATCTAAAAGTCCAAATTTCAGCTTTTCTAAAAGATATTGAAAAGCAAAGGTTACAGATATAGAAAGACACATTTCTTTTCTATCCACATGAGCCATATTCCCCTTATTGAAAAGAAGGGTTTGGGGGATGCACAGTTTTACATGAAGCTTCTTATTCTCCCTCAAATGTCAGCATGAGGGTTATTATTATTCATTGGAGAAAGGAAAAATTGGAGCACCATTTTTTTAGCTATACAAGAAGTTGACTCATTGAGATTCTCCAGCAATGGAATTTGGCAAGATGGAATTAATAGTGCCTCAAAATTACAAAAAGAAAGAGAGAGAGAGAGAGAGAGAGAGAGAGAGAGAGAGAGAGAAAAGGAAGGAAAGAAAATAGCAAGGAAAGAAAGAAAAAAAGAAGGAAGGAAAGAAAGAAAGAAAAAAGTTCTTTATAGAATTATAAATTTAAAACTGGAAGGGACCATCTGAATCCCTCTCTTTTAATAGATGAGGAAACTGAAACTCAGAGAACATAAGGAAAGTGCTTAGGGTCAGAACTAGTAAGCATAATTGAAGGAAATTTGCTTCTGAAGTTAAGATACAATAAGAAAGAAATTCCTGTGAATGAAAGTAATGAAGAAATAGTACCATGAAGAATAGGACCAGGAAAGATAAACAAACAGTGACTTCTGACCATATGAGGCAAAGTTGATTGGCAAAATTAACCTAAGATTTTCATTTCCCTCCTTAACTGCAGACTTGTTTTCTTCAAGTAGATCTTTTTTCCTCCTCTTCCTTGTGGGATAAGTGAGATTTGTTCCTGTGACTAGTTAGAGAGAGACACTAATGGCCTCATCCATGAAATGAGCAATGGAAAAGGAAAAAGCTTCAACACAGAACAACGGATCTAAATTGAACCGAGATCCAGGTAAAAATCTCTCTTAATTCACAACTATCCCGTAAGTCAGGAAAGAGATAAAACCGACCCCCCCCCAGTACTTTCCTGGTCCCACATTAGGACAACTAGGAGACATTCTACTCTCAAGCCCCTCATTGGGTCAGGCAGGACTGGAGCCTGTTCTCTCCAGAAGGGGAGGAACAGAATGCCTAATGATCCAGTCAGTGCCCAGTGAAGAAAGGCAAAAGATGAAAAGGAATAAGAATTAGCCCTCGGTACTGCAGCACACAGGAGACCCACAAAGGCTAATTTCAACTGGCTGGAGCCCTTACATCTTAGGGATATACTTTCTTCTTGATGCACTCATAACTCCCATTAATGTTAATGCTACAGAACTCAGTAAGAGAATATGCCCCTTACTTTACTTTCATCAGTTGCACTTCCTTTTTTGTTGGGGAGGGGGGAAAATCCAGTTACCTTTATCAAGTAAGACAGGATCCTATAATAATGTACAAATATGTTCTGGGATGAAAAAGAAAAGAGAATAAGCCAGAAGCCACAAATCTTTCCCTAAACTTCAGAAAGCTGATGGCTGTCTTTGGTGAGAAGCGAAAGAAGTCTTCTGTTAAAACCTATCCAATGGTCCCTGAAACTTTCAATTTGTCAAATTCAGGAAAGGAATCATGTCTTCCCCTTATGTCCATTATTTATGGAAGGTACTCAGAAAGTTTCAATGGGACAGTCACTAGAAAAGTTCACATAACTACCAAAAATAGAAATTTAGGCTTTGAAAGGATACATGATTCTCCTTCCTTTTCCCCACAGTTAGAGAACTAGCCAATGACAAGAATTTAACTCAGGCTGAGATCAACATAAATTTACAGTAGAAAGACATTACTCAGCTAGGTAACATTTTTTAAAAAAAGATTCATATTGAGTGTCACTTAAGAAGAACCAGGACAAATATATGACATATGATCTGTATCAGTCTGTTCCAAAGGGCATTTACTAAAAACCTCCTTCTTAACTTGGTTCTTCAGACTCCTTACCTCCAGCGTAGATTTATGATCAGATTTGCACAATATTGGAACAGGTAAATATGTCAAAAATATTTTTAATGTGTCCTTGGATAAGATAACACAAATTTCCACCCAAGTGAAGGAGAGCAGGAATAATCATGTAAGTTTCCTGTAGAGATTTTTAAAGAAAGTTCAAAGAATCATGGAATCCCAGAGGCCTTCTGGTCTAACTAGAATCTACTCTTCAAAATACCAAATAAGTAGTCATCCATTCTTTACTATAAGAACTCTAATGAGTGGGCATCCATTGGGACTATTTCCTTTAATCATAATTAAAAGGATTCACAGGGAGACTTAAGTGGCTCAGTGGATAGAGCACTGGGCTTGGAATCAGGCACTCTGGGCAAGTCATATAACCCTGCTTACCTCAATTTCTTTATTTGTAAAATGAGCTGGAGAAAGAAATGGCAAATCACTACAGTATCTTTGTTAAGAAAATTCAGAAGCAGTACCACAAAATGTCAGACATGACCAGAATGATCCCTTACTCCTCATATGAGAAAAATGGCTTAACTTCTGGAATGCAATTTCCTCAGATGTGAAATGGCAGGGGTGAACCGGATGGTAATTAATGCTTCTTCCAGCTCTAAACTTAGGATCCTAGAAATTATGTGACTGAAAAGAATGAATAGGATGCTAACCATGGCATACTAAAAACACTATTTAGCTTAGGAGATGTTTACAGAGATCAGTAACTTAGTCATTGATTACCTCTTCAATGGTCTCTTGTCTCTCTGACATTCAATTTCTTCATCTGTAAAATGGGGAGAATAATACTTTACCAAGCTATCTTATAGGATTTTTATGAGAAAGGTTTTTTATATATTTTCATGCAGGCTTCTTAAACTTTTTTCTTCTTGAGACTCATTTTGGCTTGAGAAGTTTTTATGTGACCTCAGGTTTATAGGTATATAAAATAGGTATACAAATCAAACATTTATTGATAATAAATCGTGATTTTGTGACCCCCACATTCTAAAGTAACCCATATGGGGTAGTTAACTACAGTTTAAGAAGTTGGGCTTCAATGCATTCTGTGTGAGTCCAGAGAGTCCTAGATTTAGGACTGGAAGGGACCTTAAAGGTCACTAGGTCCAATCCCTTCATCTCACAGATGAGAAGAATGCTTTCCAGAGAGGCTGTGATTTTCCCAGAGTTACTAAGCTAGTCCATGTTAACCTCATCAGGGCATAAAGGTGATCCTGGATTCCCAAAGGATATAAAAGCAGAATGTTAGTTCTGCAAATTCTCACCAAGCTGGAAAATCTCCAATGAGGCAGGTAATGGAAAGAGCTTTCTATTTGAAAAGGATCTGTCATCTAATTCTCAATCTCACTAAGTTTGGAGGGATTCGTCACCATTTTGTCTGCAAGTGATGAAATTTTTCAACCCATACTGACTCCCTAAGATATGAGAGATGTAGTCTTCACTATTGAAACAACCCACATAGATCTTTGCAGTATTGAAATATAAGTGTAAGAAATAATAGTCATTACTACTACTACTAATAATAATAATAATAAAAGGAGGAAGTATAGAGTGACTCAAAGCAAGCCAACCTCTGAGTCAAGGAGACCTGTTTCAGATCTTAGCTCTGACACACATGAATTGTATGACCTTGAGCAAATTAAGATCATTTCCAAATGAGGTAATACATTCTTCTTTTCTGTTAAGTTTTCCAGAATTTTGCATCATGATCCTAATTTAGAAAACACTATTTGGTCTTATTTTGGAAATATTTTTTGTTATTTTTAAGGTATTGTTGAAAGAGACAATAGAAAATGAGAATAGCCCTCACTGTCAAGGAGACCTGATCTTAAGTCCTACCTCCAATACCTACTGGCTGTGTGACCAGAGGTAAGTCAATTAACCTCTCAGTGCCCTAGGAACACTCAATGATTATAAAATGCAGAGCAGTTGCTGATCTGCATTAGAAGAGGGAATTCTTCATTGGGAGTTTCCTAAGCTAATGAAATCATAGGTCTAGACAAAATAATAATAGTTATAAAATGTGACTGGAGTATTCACAACTGTTAAGGGGGCGAGGGGCGAGACAATTTAAAGGTGCATTTCCCTGAAAAGAATACCATTTATTACCTAACCAAAAAGCAGTGTTTGCAAATGCTGTAAAAAGTCTGAGAACTTGCCTCTTTTCAGTTTTATTACTTTAAGAAAGTGCAGAACTAAATATGTAGTAGTTTCCTAAAATGGGGAATCTTGGACTAAACCTCCCCTCATCCTGATTCAAAGCTCAATAAGTTCCAAATCATTGTCTCAGGATGTCTTTCTTTTCTCAATCAAGAATCCTTATTAAAAATCTTCTATGATTTCAGGGAGAAAGTACAAATTACATATGGCCTCCAAAGTTGATTTTCACTTTTGCTATAAGAATTCTAGGTCCATCTTTTTCCAATCTGGATTTTGAAAGTCAAAGAAACAAAAAAATTGGTTTTCCCTCCAAATTCATGACTATTAATTGAGCAAAACTGTATTCTGAGCCATGGAAACTCTGCAGACTCAAGGACAGCATTCAGAATTGTATTCATCAGGCTATGGCTAGATTTGCCAACCTGGGGCACTGCCCAATTGTCGTTTCCAGGAAAACGATGTGAGAAAATACTTTGAAGAGGGAAACTAATTATCCTTCCTCAACAACTTCAAAGCTCATCCTAGAAAATGAAAATGAATCTATTTCTCCTGACTCTGGGACCGTATTATCGACTGGGAGCCTGTTTCATAACATAAATTCAGAGTGGATTGTCTGCTTCCATGGTAATAGATCCATGCCATGAGGATATGGTGGCATAAGCATCCCTACTCAGGGTTCAGCAAGCAGTGCCAGAGGAAGTCCAGGGTAGGGGGGCAGGGACCAAATAATGCTCATCTCCTACTATTTTCTAATTTGAACTGTCTGCTCCAACTATAAGATCTGGTCCTAACAAACCAATTCAATCTATTTTGATCCAATTCAGCACAACTATGGACAAGACACCTTGTACATATAATATATATGTGTGTGTGTGAATATACATATCTATATATGCTAGCAATACAGACACAAAATTAAAATGGTACCTCTCAAAGAGCTTACATTCTGTTGGTAATCTATGTGTAAATACAGCCTATAAAAGGGCAAATACAAATTGATTAGAACACTAACAACTAGGGTGATAAGAAAAAACTTCCCAAAGGAGGTACATCAGCTGTGCTTTGAAAGAAGCCCAAAAGTCAGAAATGAAAGAAAGGCAGAGAGGAGAAGAAAGGGTGTTATTCCAGGCATAACCAGTACAAAGGTACAGTAGTGGAAGGCAGAATAGGGAACAGGAAATAGGTCAATTTGGTTGGAACATAAAGTTACATGAAAGGGATTAATGTGTAATAAATCTGGAAAGGTAGCCTAGAGGCAGATTGTCAAGAGATTTAAATGCTCAACTGAGGTATTTGTATTTTGTCCTAGAATTGTAAGGATTTTTTGATGTTTTGATTAGTCTTAGAATTATTTCTTCTTTTTTTCCCATTTTCTTTAAAAAGTAAAACAACTCGTTAAAAGGATCAGTTTTCTGAAAGGGGGTTTTATGTGACATATGGGGAGGGGAGAAGGAGAATTCAGGTAACAAAAACAAAATAAATTAATTTCCTTTAGGACTACTAAAAGCTAATTCTTAGGTATTAAGGTTTTTGTTTTTTTTTTGTTTGTTTGTTTGAGGAGGTGAAGATTAGTTTTGGGTTTCTTTTGTAAACGAGAGTTTCCAATAATTAAAAATCCATAGTTGACAATAGACAGAAAGATGTACTCAAAATCAAACCAATGTTTTATAGCACATAGTTGTGACATGATTCTAAAAATCTAATACCACTAAGGAGTGAATACCCTGCTTTGAGGACTGCCTTAATAGATTTCTAGAGATTTTAGGGTAAAGCCATCATCTTTTGCTACAGGAACAGGATTAATTACAGGAACAACGTTAATATGAGAATCTAAGAACAAATCAAAACACTGAAAGGAAATTAATAATGAAGATCCCTTTCTTCATCTGAATCTCAGATGACCTTAGAAAATATTTCTAATTATTTTAATTTCTAATAATTAGGAAATATTTCCTTAACATTTATACATGATTAGCTTACTTTCAATCCCTTCTTTTTTTTCAGTTTTCTTTTTTTGTCTTTCCTTTTTTCTTTTCTATCAGCCTGATGTTGCTAGATGAATATTTTGTTCCAAAAATATTTTTGCAAATCAAAAGCACCAAATTGATTTCTCTGGCTTAGGTCTAGTTCTTCCCACTATTTATTTCACCATGGGCAAGAAGCTTCTCCTTTTCTGGATCTCAGTTTTCTTATAGGTAGTTCAATTCAATTTCATTTAACAAGCTTTTATTAAGCCTCTACTATGTATAAGGCCTTATGACAAAGATTTCTTCTTCTGCAATGACATGGATTTACTGTTATCTAAAATACAATTGAAGAGAAAAAGAAAAATGTGGACACACAAAAAATAGGAAAAAGAAAGGAAACCCATTGAAAATGCCATTGAAGGCATTTTAGAAATTGCAAATATATCAATAAACAAAAATCAGTTAAACACTAAGTGTTAGATATTGTAACAAATGTGCTGAGGATACAAAGACAAAAATGAAACTGTGCTCTCAAGAAACTTAGATTTTATTTGAAAGAACTGATATTGAGGTTAACTAGTCAAATACATTGGGATCTGGCCACATGACAAGGCCTTAGGACTGTGCACTGAACATAGTAGGAGCTTAAATATTTTTCAAATAAATGAATTGTGAAATCTAAATAGGCATCTTAAGCATAATGGGCAAAAGTCAGCTAATAGCATCATTTAAACTATTCTCTTCAAGACATAAGATTTAGCTCTAATAATAAGTCTTACTTTTATTATCAGGAATTAGCTTAATAACAGGATAATAGGATTTAGAGCTAGAAGGGAATTTAGGGATTATTTAGCCCACCATCTCTTATTTTTAAAATGAGGAGATGGAGGCCCAAGGAAATTAAATGATTTTTCCCAAGGTCACATAGGGAGTAAATAACAAAGCTAGGGTTTGAATTCTGGTCTTTTAACAACAAATCCATGATTTCACATAACATGAAATTCCTAGAAAAATATTTAGAAAAGGGCTGTTGCTCTGAGAGAAAGGAAAGATTGCCACCCTTAGCTATTTAATACCATTTAAAATAAGCCAATAAGGAGGAAATACAGTCCAAAAAATGGGTACAAAAAAAAGGTATCAAGCAAGGAATTAAAGATAAATACTAACCATTACCTATACTGAGATACTAAAGCATTACTGATAAGGGTGAGACATCTCAACATAGCCAAGTGGTTATTTGTCATGGAGACCAAATTATACTTTTCAATAATTACTGCTCTCTTTAATGACTAACAAAAGACCTCCTTGTTTTGCCCCCATGTCCTTTACCAGTTCCATAAATAACTCATTAACCTCCTTTGCAAAAGTCAGTATTAAAATAGGGGACATCTCCCTTGTACAAGCATCTACAATTGAGCAGAGACCTCCTGAGCTCCAACAAAGCTTATGCTCTCTTCATAGTGTTCTCCTCAGAATTAAATGCTTATTGACTCCGCACTAATATCCATTTAGTAATCTGCCGTTTTTGTTTGTTTTAATATGGTACTCAGTTTTACAGTAGAAAGGAATTATGCAGTTTAGAAGTATGAATATTAAAAAAGGATTTAATTAAATCTGTTGCCTGAAACCTCTGTCTAAAGCTATAATGACAAATTTAGTCCATATTTATTATGGTGCACAAGGGACCTTAACTAGATCATTAGTTTATATGCCTTACTCAGTAGTGAAGTTCTAAAACTTTACATTTTGCATATTATTACATTATTCATTTTTCCAACTAGGCATAAAATACGACTTCCCATGAGTACAATACCTAATTCTTCAAAATATACAAAGATAGCAATAAAATGATTAAATTACAACTCTTACATCTGTTCTTCTTGTCTGATTATAAATTAAAATATTTTAAAACAGCAGAAAACAATTCAGGTAACAAATGGGTTTAAACTATGCCTCCTCCTAGGTTTAGACTCATATGAACATGTATATAAGCTCATACATGTGCATATGTGTAAAGAGACATGGCTCTATGTAACACTGGAATTATTTCCCTTTCTATAGGTTCTTATACCTACTTAAAATATTTATATAATCTAAAACGGGATCACAAAGAACTTCAAAAAGTTGAGAAGATGGATAAGATACCTTGAACTGTCCAACCCAGAAGTCCAAAGACTTAGAAATAGTTGAATGGAATTGCTGAATACATAAAATACTTTTTTTTTTAATTTTAAAGGCAACCTATAAAATGTTATGTCTGCCAGGAGGAAAATATTAAATGCTATTCTAATCCATTAGCTATTACTGCAAATGTTGCCTTGTGTTTTCTCCCATAATCACACATTAACAAATGTTTTAATTTAGTGATGGAAACAGGCATGGGTGGGAAGCATCCAGGCACTTTTTTTTGATAGAATCAGTTAAGGAAGTCAACAATTGCACACAGTGTCGGGGGTGAGGAGTGGGGATGACAGCAAACTACAGACTGGGAACAGCCATTTTTTAAAAAAAATTTAAAATTTGTTTGTACTTTTATAATATGCATATTTTTAAAGAAACTATAAAAATACAGTTTTAATTACATTGAAAAATACATACAATTCTGACGTGGAATTTTGCCATAATGGAATGTATAATTCCAGGGTTAGTTTGAGTTACCTTACATTTGCATTTATGCAAATTTTCCTTAAAGCACTCTGGTTGGTTTGGGATATTTTAACCCACCATAAGATTAAAGACTAAAGGCTAGTCACACAAACATTTAGCTGGCTATGATGGGGTGTGGGGAGAGTAAACAGGTATCTTGTAACAGATTCAGTGATTATCACCTTATATTCATGTAGGAGGAGGGCATAATTCTTTGGATGGGTGTCAAACAACACAATAAACTTCAATCCAGTTCAATTTATTTCTATTTAATTCAGTATCATCTAGGTATAAGATAATATGGTAGATGTTGAAGATAAAAAAAAATAAGAAATTATCTCTCCCTTCAAGGAACTTAAGTTCTACTGAGGGACTATAACATATAGACAAGTAATTAGTAAATATAAACAATAAAGAAAGTGATAGAAAATAATTTTAACAGGGAGCAAGAGTGCTCAAAAATGGCAGAGAAAACCATGACAATCAGCAGTTCCTGAGCTAGGCTTGACCTCTGACTTCTGCTTAGCCTTGAAATTGAATTATTTTTCTATCAAAAATATATCTCTAACCCATGTAATGAAAATACAAGGAAACTCCAATGGCTCATTAATGTATGCACCATCAAATATAAAAGAGTTTTTAAAGCTCTTTCCATCTTGGTCCCTACCTAACTTTTCTTACACTTAACTCTTTACATACTCTATGATTCAGTGACATTGCCCTTCCTTGGTGTTCATTGCGCAGGATAATATATCTCATGATTCCATCCATTTTTTACTGGTGGCCCCATCCATACCTAGATATCTTTCCCTTCTCATCTCTATTTCTTGGTTTCATTTACTTTCTTCAAATCTCAATTGAAATCTCATCTTCTCTATGAAGACTTTCTTAGTTCCCCATAATATTATTGCCTTCCCTCTCCAAGGATATCCCATATATATCTTTTTGTAAATTATTTTTTATTGCAGGCTGTCTCTACCTCCTTGTGATCTTCTTAAGGTGAGGGACTATTTTTTGCCTTTCTTTGTATTCCCCTGGCATATACTAGGTTATTATATGCTTATTTACTTGTTCATTTTTGTATTTTCTCTTCAGGGATATGTTTTTAGAATTATGCTTAATTATCCCCTTGATAGCAAGAGAGAGAAATACTTTTCAGTTTTTCTATTTCACAAAATCAGAGTTATAGAAATCATCATAGAACACTTTTTTTCTAGTATATTCCTCTGCTTCTAGGGAGGTCTATATCTATTCATACCATTAGCTGAAAAAGCCACTTATTTATCTAATGCTAGATCAGATCCTGATCAGTGTTTGCTACCTGGAAAGGCTACCATGTAGACAAACTGGAAGTTATAAATGGAATGAATTTCATTACTGTGTATGTGTGGTGGGGTGTGCATGTATAAGTGTGAGGGAGAAAGAGTGAAATAGAGGGAGAAAGAGAAAAGAGAGAAAGAGAGAGATTGAGACAGACACACAGAGACAAAGAGAGACAGAGACAGAGAGAGACAGAGAGACAAGAGATAGAGAGACAGAAACAAGAAATAGAGAGAGAGAGAGAGAGAGAGAGAGAGAGAGAGAGAGAGAGAGAGA
>JAJPUD010000039.1:924836-949704 GCA_023553655.1 Myrmecobius fasciatus | reverse complement strand
GAGAGAGAGAGAGAGAGAGAGAGAGAGAGAGAGAGAGAGAGAGAGAGGGAGAGGGAGAGGGAGAAAGAGAGGGAGAGAGAGAGGGAGAGGGAGAGGGAGAAAGAGAGGGAGAGAGAGAGGGAGGGAGGGAGGGAGAAAGAGAAACTACAGGAGCACAGAAAACTCAAATGACAGCTGTCCACACTAGATTAAAATCAACATTCTGTGGCATGGTTGGGATTTGATAGTAAAGTGAGCACTTGTCCATAGGTGGATGAATTAGGGAAGCTGATATGATGAGCAAATACTCCTTGAATGCTGACGAATCAATTGTGTTTTCTTCAAATTGAGATACCGTGAAATGTTTCTAGTTTTCATCCATCTTGAATGGCTGTGTTTACTTTAAATGAAAATTACTCTTTATGTTCCCTTGACATATGCCTTCCAGATATGTTTTATGACAATATGAGAAAGAGCTTTTTATTTTTTTTTCATCATGGCTACTTCAATTGCAAATCGAAACATGAAATAAAGAGCTGCAGCAGGCTTGACTGATTCAAACCCTTTCCAGTTACTGAGCCAAATCTGGAGAAAGCTGGCTTGCTAACAGTGCCCTGAAGATTTAACTTACTGCTATAAAAAAATCCAGCTGATAATGGAGGGGAGGAAGAGAGCAGGAAGATCTCAAAGGTGATCCCAGGAAAAAGGTAAAGGGGTGAAGAGAGAGAAAAACTCAGCAACTCTGAACAACTGAAATCTGAGAGATTTCAGGAAAAATCTGCAGTATTTTGTTCAAACGTTCCTGTTTACAAGACTACCTTTGATTTATATAATAATCTGCTGAAAAAAACGGCCCCACCCGCCAATCTGTAGGGACAGAAACACGCAATCCTGGCTTCATTACAGGATGTCCCTCGATAAATAAAATCGAGATCTGGCCTCTGTCCACTGCTGTTCTAAATGAGCCCAGTCAGCCTGGCCCATGTTTTTTCATTCCATTTTCTCAAGCCAAATGACTACCATCTGCTGTCACAAAGCTGTCACACAATCAGTAATGGAAGATTTCTAAGGAATATAATGGCCAAAGAATGAATATATGACATCCCAGCTTCTATCTAGCACAGAGAGAACAGCAACCCATTTGAAAAGAAACAGCAGTAGTGTTCTCCCACTTCTCAGCAAGTGCATTGTAATACAAATCTTTATTTGGGCTCAAGACGTTGACAGGTCAATTGAATAGAATAAGTCTAGTTTATGATGCAGTTGTCAGAACTGGTTAAAGCAGGAGTCTGTTTACCGGCGTCCTGAGATATTCCAACAATTTTTCTTGCAAACCAGCACCTTGAGGTTAATTACTTTACCAATTTGAGTAAATGGCAAGCCATATTCCCATCTGTCTCCATTAGTTCCCCACTATTTCTCAATTTATGATGACTGGGGTCAAGGCTGTGGTACAAAAGAAGAAGTAATAAAGCATGAATGGAGTAATTTTCTGTTTATACAAATGTGATCGCCACAGCATAAATAAGGCAAAAGCTCTCTGAATGGGCCTAGCCTTAGCTTTGAAACTTCTGGATGCTAACAATATTGACAATAAATGCATCTCCTAATTTAAATGTGCAAAGCAAACAGAGGGGATAAATGGCTCCTCCCATTCTTCTGCGGATGTCGCCTGGAGATCTGACATCATAGACAGGGGTTCCCAGGGTCTTTGCACAGAAATCATGTCATAAGAAAGTTAAGAAAGGCTTAAAACAGTTATCTCTACTCAACTTCTCCATTCACCAAAGGTAAACTGTTGGAGGAAGAAAGGGGAGGAAAATCCTTTTATTTTGGCTCCAAAATGAGGTATTAATAGGACTTTGAGGTTTGGAGTAAACATTTCTTGCTATCTATATAGGCTTTAGAATTGGAATCCCTTAAAAGCTGTTTAGAAGTGTGACTGATTTAAGAGAATCTCATGGGATGAGACCACTTTCTCTTTGCCTGGTTGGTACAAGACAAGGAAAAGCAACTTAAAAGATTCTATGCTCTTATGGGCCTAAATCATACATATCACCTGCATTAACTCTGATTTTAGCAGCATATTCTTCTCTTATTCTAAACACTATAAACATTTTTTAAAGCCCTGAGATAAATAATTCAAGGAGGGAAAAGTCAGAGATTATTTCTTCAAACTGTTCATGGGAATGGGAGAATGATACATCTTTTTCTTAATCTATTTTGTCCAAACAATGTCAACTTTGTGTGTGTGTGTGTGTGTGTGTGTGTGTGTGTGTGTGTGTGTGTTTGATGGGGGTGTATGAGTGCAAAGATAGAAATTCAGAGACACTCAGATAGAGAAAGACATACACAAAGAAAGACAGAGAGACAGAAACAGATTAGAGACAAAGGTAGAGAGAGAGTCAGAGATAGGGTCAGAGACAGAGAGAGAGTTAGAGACAGAAAGAGAAAGAGAGAGGTGGAAATGCTGAAAGACAGAATGATGCAGAGACAGATAAAAAAGGGATAGAGGTAGGGGGAAGAGAGGGAAGGAGAAAGACAGAAAGAGAGAGAGAGAATAAATTTTTGGCCATTTTCCACAAATGACCAAATTGCTCATTAATTAAACACTACAATAAAATAGATTTTGTGGCAAATGAGGCATAAAACATATATTTGAGATAAAGTATTCAAAACAGAATGGAAGCAGTATTATTGCTCTAAGTATACTGTAAAATGTTTGAACCCATGATGCATCCACCCATCCATCAGCGTGGGTCCAAAGAAAATCAGTTTTGGAGGAAGAGACAGGAGGTAGATATATGCCTTTTAAAAATTATTTCTTATAACAGCTTATAAGGAATAGCAAGAGGTCTTTCTAGATTTTAAACTGTAGTATTTAAGGCAGAGTTTGAAATGAGAAGAAGGGAAGTGAATACAGTGGTTTCTGATCTTTTTTCTTTTCCCTACATCATCACCCTCTCTCACATTCCTCCCCAATTTTTTTATCCCCTGCCCTCCATTCCCAACATATTCCTTTATAGGCAACAGAATAGAGGAGGAATGAGATAGAGAGCAATCAGAGCATTTGAGGTAAAAAGAATTGCAACCCCCAAAAAACAGTTGAATGAAATCAAAGATTTAAAACACTGGGCCCACCCAACTTCAATCTTTCATAAGGATAACGCTGATAAATCCTTCTTTATGACTGAAAAGTTTTGTTAGTTTGCTTTCAGAAAAAAAAATGAACCACTAAAATTTTTCTTTTGCTTAAAGTCTGGATTGAATGTGTTTACTCATGAAAAATAACATTTCTTAGTGTTCAGGCAGACACTGTCTACCCACATTTGGATGAGTTCACCAGAGGAAAGTGCTGGGTATAGGGGAGGAGTATTCTATTCCTGTTCCTCACCACAAATAACTTTCTATTTTTCAGCCTCCTTCCTTTTTCTTCTTTCTCCTTCCTTTTCTCTTACAGCCATGGGCACTACTTTACCTATTAGCAAGTCAGAGGTTGGAGAGGAAGGCTAACTATAAAGTTGCATGCAACATGAATGAATAATTATGTTAGCTACTCTATCAACAAACTGAAGTGCATAGGAGAAGCTGAATTAGAGATTGCAGGAGAGATCAACTAGCTATAGGTCTAGGGAGGGAAGAGAAGGGTTACAGGAGCTCACATCAAAAGAACATTTTTAGGGTCATGGGGTGGGGTGGGAAAATGTTCTGAGGTTACTCTTCAGATTTCCTAAGGGACTGTGCTGGGTCCTTGCTTCTCTTTTAACTTATTTGGAGGTCACCACCACTCCAATCTCCTCATCACCTTTCTGGAATTCTATCAATTAGAGATTCTTTTGACTTAACTTGTATCCTCTTTTTAAAAAATACAAGGGACCCTGAGAAACACCCATTTATATTTATATCAACCATTTACATTTTAGCATAAATTAGTTCCATCAGCTTGCTTTGCTCAGTATACCTACTTGTATCCTTAAAAAAAAACTCAAGGGATCCTGAGAAACATCCATTTATACTTATATCAACCATTTACACTTTAGCACAAATTAGTTCTATCACTTGCTTTGCTTAATATACCTAATGGAGATCACAAATTCAATTAAATTTTTTCAGCCTCTCCAAACTGGGGAAATGAAGGAGCAGAGTGGAAGAGAGATTGATACTATGGGAGGGGATAATGGACTTGAGAAGAGTTGAATCATAGCAAAAATCTAGGCAATTAAAGGGGAAATGAGGGCATTGGGGATCTGGAGATAAGGATGCCAAGAAATGGTAAAGAGTGTAGAACAAGATGTAAGAGTCTGTCAAAGTCAAACTTTGCAGTATTGTCTAGAGTTTTTTCTTGTGTTCAGTCATTTCATTCATGTCTGACTCTTTGTGACTTAATTTGGGTTTTTCTTGGCAAGGATGCTGGAGTGGTTTGCCATTTTCTGCTATAGCTCTATTTTTTTCTAACCAGATAACTGATAGAAAACCTTTTTTGCCTTGGAAAATGAGATCTATCAATAAGACCGCCTTACAGCTATGTTTGCCAACATTCCACCAGGAAGAACCAACTCACCTCTTTCTAGAAGATGTGTGTCCCCTTCACTGATGTCTGATGCTTCCTCAGGTTGGAAGGGAGTCTTCTTTATGGACTGGAAAGTTTATTTCCTCCACTCTTCTTCCAGACTACCCCTGATTGTGTGACTTGATCTACAGAGGATTCCCCTTAGTTCTACTCTGTACCTTAACTTCTAAGATGGCTCTCTAATAATGTAAATAGGAGACTGGATGAAGGTGCTCAGTGACGGACCCCTAATTAGGATGCTTGTGTAACAAATAGAATGAGTGATGTGAGTCAGGAAGAGCCCTGCTTGTATTCAGTTTAAATGGAATATTGCTGTTGACTCTGGGGCTGAAGATTGGAATCTATAAGATAGCAGTTTATGGTGTTTTTTTTTTTTTTCCTGTAAGTGGCAGGTCATCATACAAGTGCTGAAACATGTGATTCAGTGAAAAAAAAAGTCTTTAGAACAGAAGGTGTCATGTTCAAAGTCTTCCTCTGTCACTTGTACAATATTAGTTAAGTAAGTCACTTAATTTCTCCAGTCTTAGCTTCCTTATCTATATAAAAAGATGGGATTGGATGGGCTTCTGTCTACCTTTCATTTTATAATCATAGGATGTTAGAACTGAATGAGACTATGAAGATTACTGAGTCTGGTTCAGTGGAAAGAGTCAGAAGACCTGGATTCAAATCTTGCCTCAGACACTTAATACTTGTGTGACCCCAGGTAAGTCACTTAAACTTTGTTTTAATTCACTGGAGAAAGAAATGGCAAAGCACTCTGGTATCTTTGCCAAGAAAGTATGGTACACAATGTCACAAAGAGACAGACAACGGAACGACTGAAGAACAATAACAATGAACAATATAATATATAATTAAAAAGTATTAAATTTCATACTATAAGTAACAAGACCAGCCTGTCACATAGTGCCCTTATCTCTGCCTTTTTGCTTTTAAATAAGGCTAGGTACTGCTTATTACTAGCTCCATGTTGGAAGCCAAGGGTCCCTTTCTACCCCAGCTGGAAGATCACAAATGACTTCTGGCTACCCACTGGAAAAGTCCTTGTCACTGATGACTGGTTTGCCCTATGTTGCTCCTTTCATTTTGGCAGGTCTCTTGGTTCCTCCTATTTACCTGAACTCTTGACTATTCAACTTGTCTTCCTAATTATTTTCTGTTTACTTGGTCCTGATTCATGACCTTTCATTGGCTTCTTCCATCACTTCAAATGAACAGATCTTGTTTTAGCTTTTCCAAATCTGGCTTTTTCCCTGGTTTCCACGGTTTACTACCTACCCGAAATGGCAAAAAGGGCAAGAAGCTCTTGAGAGAGACCAATGTGGCTTAGAGAAGCTGGTAGGCCATTGGGGCTGAGATGAGATTCCAGGTGGTCCTGGAAAGATGTACACAATTCCAATCGAAGTAGAGTTAAGATTTTATTGCCACTTAAAAAACCAAACCAAACCAAACCAAACCAAAACTTTAACATATTCATCTTGAGGCATATGGTTTTTTTTTCCCTCTCTCATCCAAATCTCATACTTTCTTGAATTTCCCAAATCGTCTACCACAGCAGAAATGCTTTATTTTTGACTAAATTAATATATCCTTACTTTTGTTGTTGTTCAGTTATAGTTAACTTTTTTGTGATTCTATTTGGGGTTTTCTTGGCAGTTTGCCATTTCCTTCTCCATTCCATTTTAGAGGTAAGGAAAGGGTAAAGTGATTTGTCCAAAGTCACACAGTAAGTATCTGAGACTGAATTTGAATTCATTCAAAGAGCCATTTTCCTTATTCCATGCCCACTGGAGATAATCTAGTTAGGTTTTTTTTGGTTGTTGTTTGTTTGTTTGTTTTTAAAGTAGAAAACCCTGGAGAAAGATGGGGACAGAGATAATAGGCAGTGAAGGGGCTTGGGTGGGCCTCTGAGCTAAAGCTCCCTATTTAAATACACCACTGATTTAACCAATATAAAACATTTTCTGTATTCCTCATGTTGGAGCCACTTTTCTGGATGTATACCTAGCTTCTCCAAGTTTGCATCCCTCTCTCAGATTGGATAATCACTCCCTCTAATTTTTGCAGATGTGAAGATATATAGAATTCAAGAGCATTTTAGGGATGGAAAGCTTCAATGTAGCCTCAATGGCTACAGTTCCACCAATATTTAAAAAGGAATCACATCTCAGTTGAAGTTCTGTCTTCTTTAAGAAGCCTTTCCTCATCCTATTCATGTTAGTGTCCCTCTTCTGTTCATTATTTTCTATTTATCTTGTTTGTACCTAGTTGTCTTCAGGCTGTCTCCCTCCATTAGAATATGAGCTCCTGGAGAGGAAGAACTGCTTTCTCCCCCCCTTTTTTAGTATCCCCAGTTTTTGTCTAGTGCCTAACATGATAAATGCTTGGTAAATTCTGGCGGGTTGACTAAAGCATACCCGGTAGTTGGGCAGCCTCTACTTGAAAAGTGTTCATTTTACTTTTGCACAGCTCTAATTCTTGGAGTTTTTTCCTGAAAGGAGGGCTAAAAGTGCCCCTAAAAATGTTTTATCTATTATTTCTGGTTTTGCCCTTACTGATCAAATAAAACTAATTTTATTCCCTCTATAAAGAAAGATTTTGAGAGAGAGAGAGACTGAGAGAGACCAAAGACAGAGAGATGGAGAGACAGAGAGTCTATATGTGTATGTAGTGATGGAGTGGTGAATATGTTAAATAATGGCCATAGTATTTAAAAATGTATCAACTTAAAAATATGTAAAATACTAGGAAAGAAAGGACAGGAGAAAAGGAAAGAGAAGAAGAAAAGAAATGAAGGAAAGAAAAAAGGAAGAAAGAAAGAAAGAAAGTAGGAAGTAAAGAAGGAAAAGCAAAAAGGAAAGGTAAAAAGAAAGAAAGAAAAGGGAAAAGTACAGAGGGAGGAAACAAAGGAGCAAGGAAGGAAGGAAAGAAAGGAAAGAGGGAGAGAAGAATAATAGAGACAGAGAGTGAGAGAAAAGACACACAGAGACTCAGAGAGAGAGAGAGAGAGAGAGAGAGAGAGAGAGAGAGAGAGAGAGAGAAGGGAGGGAAGGAAGGAGAGAGATGAAAACAGAAAGAAAATAAATGTCCACAATATGTTACTCATATGTTACAGAGTTTGGACTGCTAGGCCAGCCAAGAAATTTTTCTTTCTTTCTTAAAACCTGCTTTTTTCCCCTTTAGGCAGACACATTATTTCCAAGTTAGAGGCGAAGGTTACACATACTCTCTCAAGAGGAAAATATGATGATCAGAAAGTTGGGCCTGAGAGAGCTCTGACTAGGCCTGAGTAAATTGTAAGGGATTCAGAGTTCAAGTTCTTGGCAATATGCCCAACTGAATTGTGGTAGCTGGAAAAATCCTACAAGTAGCCTAGCTTTTTACCAAAATAATTAGGAGAGTTAAACTGAAAGATCACTTTGTAAGGAAAGAGGTACAAAATGGTCTGACAGGACAGCTTTGAGTTGCCTTCCAAGAATCTCTCCCTAATTCTCCTCCCAGGACCTGTCTAAGGCTCATTTCAGGCTGCCATGACTGCTGGAAAGAAGCCTTTTCCTGTCTGCCCTCCTGCTAGAATCTTGAGCTTCTCAGGAAAAACAAATTCTTAAAAGACAGCCTTAGGTTTGACTCCCTTCCATTCCAATTCCCATTAATGGGGTAACAGAAATTTTTTTTTAAAAAGCCCACATCTACCTAAGATAAAAATCAGCACTCAGATCAATTATTTTAAAGAGGAGTGGGGAGAAAAAAAAAGGCAAATCAGATAGAGAATAGCTTTGTGAAAATAGGACAATTGCCCAGGAATGATTGAAATGAATAATGGGATGCTAGAGACAGAAGGAAGTATGGCATAGTACAAAGCTCACCTTTGCGAGACCTGAGGGCCAGTCCTGTCACTACTTCTCGGGGTCTCAGTTTCTTTCTCTATAAAATGAGGGGGGCTGGACAGGGGATCTCAAAGTCATCTTTCTACTCCAACATTTAGTCATTTTATGAAGTGACAAATATGCTGATTTAATTATGTCTGGGCCAGCAGAAATTTCCAACTCTGAGAAGCAGCTGTTCAGAAAACTAAGTGATCCCATTTTTAATGGGCGTCCTAAAGGGTAACAATCAACTCTAGGGAGGCTATTGGAAAAGCTCTTTTTCTGCTTATTAAAGACAGATTCCTAGTCTAACTGAGCGATGAATGACTGATCTATACCACTCCTAAATAATAAATGTGGCAAAGAACAAGGTGAAAAGGCAGTTGTCTTATTTTCATAGAACTACCATCTTTCTGATTTGCTTTTCTTCATTTTGCCTTTTTCAAGGTGCTTTGTGACCTGAGTACTTATTTTCTTTCTTTTTTTTTTTTGAATGAGTACTTATTTTCATAGAATGCTTTTGACATCTTAGCTAAGTGTGGAATTTTTTTTAATACCTATGTTTCCCCATTGATGGTAAAGAGAGCCATGTAGGGTAATTTTATGTCTGAGATTACATTAAGTTCCTGGTAAGGTAGAAAACCAATGCAGAAATCTGTGATGGGTTTAAGTAGGAGCCCTTTTAGTTTCTGATGGATTAAATAAAACCTGTCCTATAGTTAATGTTTTGTTACTTTGAGAGCTTTAATAGAAAGAAGACAAGGGGTGATTTTCCTAAGGGAAAATTGTGGGTGGGGACAAAATGAGCCATTATCGAAAAGCTTTTCCATTTAAACTCAGCATTTGTTTTAGTCCAGAGCAAGTTATAATTAGATGAAATAAATCTTCTGTAAAGCAAGGTAAAAGACTAAAATAGTCAAGCTACTTAGTGACTTGGTAGTTGGATATGATAAGGGGGGGTGGTTGTTTGAGGGGAAGGGGTAAGAGTGTGACACTGTAATACCAGAGAAACTGAGGCAGACAGAGATTGGTTTTTAATCTTTAAGGTGGAGAGTTTAGACTAGCCAGTCTCATGGGAGTTATGTCCAAAGCATTGGGCCCAGAGGAACTGGGGCACAGAGTTTATATAGGTTTTTAGCTAACTAGAGTTTGCAAGCAGGATACAGAAGCAGAGAAGGCAATTAGTCTAACATTTTGCAGCTGTTGTTGTCTTTACTTTAGAGAGAGCAGGGAGAAAGGAGTTAACTTTTATTTACAACTTTTGGGGATTGTAGCTCAGGCGCTGTCAGAAGGGGAGGAGGACCATTCTTGGATAAATAGGGGCTATAATGAGAGCATAATTTAGATTTTTAGGCAGGAGGAGAGATAACATAATTCTATTCCAGGGTAGTTTTGGACAAGGATGGAGTCAGAGTGGTGAGCACCTGGATATTGTTTTTCTTTAAACTCAATTTCCAGTCCTAATGGCAAGGAAGGGGGTGGGGGTGGCCAACAAAAAATCAGGGAAAATGAGAAAAGAAAAAAAAAAGAATACAGGATGTTCCAAATCTTTACTAAGACTTTTGGGATATCCAGTAGTATGCAACTTATACTCAAATATAAGTTGTTTTTACCTGCAGTTTTGAGTCTGAATGGCATATTTGGAGAGAGTTAACTCTTAGGCATGTTGTTATGGCTGAAAGGTATTATTTGAGGCCACCAAATATTTTCTTTGTGGCTCTGAGAGTGGTCATTTTGGGAACAAAATGGAAGTACCAATAGCGGCATAATGGAGGGCGTAATATATATTTATTTTAATTGTCTCATTAATTATCCAGTTGACCTAGAACAAGTCACTTCATATTTTTTAGGTCTAAGCCTCCTCACCTGTATAATAAAAGAACTGAATTAGGAGTTCCTTAAAATTTCTTCCAGCTCTAAAATTCTACAATTCTAGAAATCAGTACACTAGCAGCTAGTACCAACTTATCCTTATCTTGATACTACTGAGTTTATAGTTGGAACCATTGCACATTCCAAGAATCCTTAGGGCATCAGTCTTCCAATATTTCCCACTCTTTGCTCATTACAGCGATTAGTGAATTATTTTGGAATTTTCTGTCGATCATTCTGCCCTTCTCACATGAAACTTTCAATTTGAATCAATAGCATACAATATTGGAGAATTAATCCAGGACACTTTAGGAAGCTAGATAAAAGAGCAAGTTCAGTATATTTTCATCATATCCTGTGCTCTGTGCTCATGTCATGAGATAACAATATCCCTCCAGGACATAATAGCTCTGAGTTTCAGTCATAATTCTCTTAATACTTCTCCCAAATATCTGTCCAGTGGGAAACAATGCATGTTTAGATATTCCAGAAAAAGGATTTATTTTCCTTCTAACACTTTTTTTCCATCCCTTGGTTAATTTTGGGTAAAACAAAACATCAACTATTCTACTTAAGATAACTGGTGGCTAGACTAGTTACTTTGTTCAAATCCTGATTATTGGTATTTATTGCTCTTTTTAATTAGTATCCAGAATCATAACTAAGGTGAGTTAATTGGGGTTTTGTTTAAAGCTGCTGAAATTTAGAAGGTGCTAACAGTACTTAAATTCCTTTAGCAAGTAAAAACAATTAAACACTAGAACAATAAGGGAAAATAGAAGCTCCAAGATCCTTTCTTTATGGTACTCCAGGTGAGCTTATTAACCTGGTCCAACCTTGTTTCTATACCTAACTTTCCCAGAAGTGTTTCCTAAGATCTGTGTCTCCCTATCATTGGGTAATGTATCTCAGAGTCTTTTCTTCCATGAGGTCTCATGTCCTGAAATCCAAGATCTTTCCTGGAGGTTTCCACATCCACTGAATTTTGTCTTAAAAGGTTGGTTTTTGTTCTACTTATATGATTGTTATTTACAACTTTTAAAATATATGCAAATACTTAGTATACTTCTCCACAAAGAAAGATTTCCTGTTTTTCTAAGAATAATTTTCTTTTTTTTTATTAAAGCTTTTTATTTGTATAACATATGTATGGGTAGTTCCCCAGTTTTTATCTTCACAAAGCTTTCCATTACAAATTTTACCCCCAGCCCCCTCCCCTCCCCTAGATGGCAGGAAGTCCACTACATGTTAATAATGTTGAAATGCTTGAGAAGTTATGCAAGAAAAATACTATCTACAAAAAAAAGAATCAGAGAAAGGCAACACAATGCAAGCAAATGTCAATAGAGATCATGAAAATGTTACGTTGTGGTCCATATTTCATATCCCTCTCTCTGGTGTATATGGTTTTCTTCAGTGAACAATTGGAACTGGTTTGAGACAATTCTTTTTTTCAGAGAGTCATGTCCATCAGAATTGATCATCATGTAATACTGTTGTTGCTGTGTATGATGATTTCCTGGTTCTACTTGTTTCACTCAGCATCAGTTCATGCAAGTCTCTCCAGGCCTCTCTGAAATCGTCCTGCTGGTCATTTCTTACAGAACACTAATATTCCATAACATTCATATACCATAATTTATTCAGCCACTCTCCAATTGATGGGCATCCCTTCAGTTTCCAGTTTCTAGCCACTACAAAAAGGGCTGCCACAAACATCTAAGAATAATTTTCAGAAAAGTTCTGTAGTAAATGGATGTTTTTTTTTTTTTTTTCAAAGTGAACCATGTCATTGGGGAAATAAGGATGCCAAATAACAGCTAACATTTAGATAACACTTCAAGGATTGCAAAGAACTTTACAAATATGATATTATTTTATCTTCACAAAAACCCTGAGAAACTCCCATTTTAAAGATGAGGAGATTGAGGTAGACAAAGGTTAAATGACTTGCACAAATTTACACAACTAGTTAAGTATCTAAGACTATATTTGAACTCATGTTTTCTGGATTGTAGCTCTAGCTCTCCACATATTGTGCCACTTAGTTCCAGGAATTGATTTTTTGGACAATGGCAAAAACAAATTGGTGACTTTAGACAAGTTTCCAGGAGAATTCTCTAGACAATTTACTCACACAATAAATAGCAGAGAAGGTGCCAACCTACATTGGTAGAGGGAGTTTCCTCATCAGGGTATTGTGCATGTTCTGAACTAGTAGAGAAATAAGACAACAAAAGAGAGTTTGTTTTGTATAAAGCAGAACATTTAGAGGATGTTGTCTGGAGAAGGAGGCTGCCATGGCCACTTTCTTGGCTCATGGGCTCTCTACTGGGTTGTTGGTCGTATCCATAAGCACTATATTCCCACAAAGCAAGGCAGTGAGTAGAGTCCAGAATCAGGATTCATATTCCATCTCTGATATCCACTATGTGATGCTCTACACCTAGCTTAATTGCCCTCGTGCAATTCCCTCAGAATAGAAGTTTTCACAGCTCTTTGTAGTAGAAAACATTTCTCCCAGTGAGTTTCCAGTGCCAAAGAAATCACAGATCCTGACACCAAAGTGACTAAAATAAAAACAAACAACCTAAAAATAAAACAAACAAAAGCTAAAAATCAAATCAAAGAAAGAAAAAGCTCCTGTTACTCTACAGTGAAGCAGCTAAAGAGAATATGGCAATTGTTCCCTAGCCCCGCAATCAGATTTCTGATTTTATAGAATATGAACCACAGAGCCCTTTGAACTGAAAAAAAAAAACCTAGGAAATTCATTTTACATTAAACCTGCAGATCTAGTCAACAGGGAATTGAGAGGTGAAAAGCCAGACCATATCCACCCACTCATCTGGACTCTCCAATATTTCTGCTTTTCATGAATTTCAGGGTATATGTTTTCTTTTTTGAGGGGGAGGCTGGAGGTTGAGAATGAGATCATTCAAAGGTGGGACATATTTTTCTGCAACAGATTTTGAGGCTCACAAAACTAAGGGTGATGTTTCTCATTAACAAACTATGTCCTTTCCTGAAGATAGGACAGGAAGCCTGGATGTATGGGAATCGTGGTATTATAGCTACAGATAACTTGAATCATACTGTGAATTTAATCGCCCAATATTTATAAGACAGAATCACGAGGAAACTCTTTCCTTAGAACAGCTTACAGATTTTCAGGATTATCAGTGGGAGGAATTAGTCCAGAGAAGAAAAACTAAGGCATTAAATTTTCTATAATGAACCATCATTGGAGAAATGAAGGTAAGGCTTTATGTTTATAGGAGCCTTGAAAAATCAAGCACCATAAGTATATGCTTTGTATACATGATTTCATCACTTTTATCAATGCAAATTGTGGTAATTTCTTCAGGCAGCTGGATAAGCCTAGGGAACAAAGATAGCAAGATCAAGTGCTACTCTTGGACTCAGGAAGACTTGAATTCAAATTCTGTTTCAGACACTCAATAGCTGTGTGACCCTGGGCAAGTCACTTAACTCCAATTGCCTCAATAACAACAACAAAAAAAGTTCCTTGAAGATTTGTGCCAGTTGTTGTTTCAGTCATTTTCAGTTTTATACAACTCTTTGTGACCCCATTTGGGTTTTTCTTGACAAAAATATCAGAGTGGTTTGCTATTTCCTTCTCCAGCTCACTTTACAGATAAGGAAACTGAGGCAAACAGGAGTAAGTGACTTGCCCAACTCCTAAGTGTCTGAGGTCACATTTGAACTCAGGAAGACGAGTCTTCTAAACTTCAGGCTGGCAACCTAGACACTATGGCGCTATCTAGTCAAATACTGGAGGGTAAGGACTGTATTTTCATCTTTCTTTGTATGTAGTGGTAAATTAACTAAATGCTTGTTGGCTGACTGATAATGACAATAATGACTACAGTGTCTCCTTAGGTAAGTCTCAGAGAATTGCCTTGGGCACCTAGAAGTTAAGGGACTTACCCAACTTCAGTGAGCTACATCAAACGTGAGATTCGAATCCAGGGCTTTCTGCTCTTATGCCCAATACTACTGAACCAGGTTTGCCTCTTCACCCTAAATATACTTTCACAGAATCACAGAATTTCAGAGTTGAAAAGGACCATCTAGTCTACTCTGTGGCCAGAAAAGAATTCCTACTGCCACATACCCAACCAGTGGCCATTCACCTTTTGCTCAAAGATCTTTTTCTATTTATATGTGAATGGATCTATAAATAGAGAATTAATCAAGGGGAAAATAAGAAAAAAATAATATTCAAAAAATAGATATCTGGCAGAATTAGAGGTTAAAGGGTGGTCACTAAATAGAATTCCATTCAAATGTTGACAGGGCAGAGGAATCAGTCACCTCCCATATCAGCCTATTGAACTCTTGGATAAATCTAATGGTTAGACAATTTTTTTATGTCAAATCTTTTGCCTCTTTGCAGCTTCTACATATTACTTCTAATTCTGCTTTTTGGAACCAAAAAGAACAAGCTGATTCTATCTTCCACTTTGATTTCACCAAGGCTATGGCTAACATCAGCAAGGATTTTAGCAAGCTGAGGATGCTAGAACCTGGTCCTTTAACTGCAGGAACATATAGAGACTTTCTGGCTTGAAGAAGATAATGCATTCACATCACACCTGAGTTGGAGATGCAACTAATATCATTAGTGGTTCCTCCATGAACCACCTTAAGTCAGATGAAGCTCGCATCTGACTTCTAATTTGCAAAGTGCATCTGCTTTATAGACCCTTTTTACAGCAGCTTCATAATTAGAAAAACATGGTTTATATTTTTCTCACTTCCTAAGCCATAAAAAAACTGGCTTTATTTTTAAAATACTAATTACATGATGGGGAAAAGCCTCTAATTTCAGGGAACACACTCAATGAAGACAAATAATTTGTAAGCAGAGTAACAAAATTTTTCTGGTGGCAGAAAAATTATGTAGTTGTAAGTTGAATTTATCAAACCAACACATTTGTGCTAAAGATGCAGTTTTTTTCTGCACTTTGGACTCATTTCAGGTTCTCCAGTCAGTGACAAGTAGTGGTTCAAGAGTCAGAAAGACTCATCTTCCTAAGTTTAAATATGACCCCCAGCTATGTGTGACCTTGTGCAAATCCTTTAACTCTGCTTGACTCAGTTTCCTCATTTGTAAAATGAGCTATAGAAGGAAATGACAACTACTTCAGTATCTCTGTCAAGAAAACTCCCAATGGAGTCACAAAGAATTGTTTACAATTGGACAAATCAGTGGGTGACTCCTTAAACTGTTTAGGGGGTTAGGATCTTTCATGGTTAGGGCAGGATTATTAGTATTATGATTTGTTATTAAGTACATTTGGGACATTTTACCTCTCCTACCTCATCCGGAGCTAGCCTAAAGAGGACAATATCTCCTTGAAAGTGGATTTTGTTTAATTACATTTCATATGGATCCCCACAGATCTTCTCAGGTGACAAGATGAGCTACATTTGGAAACTGAAAACCAAATTGTAAAGGAAGATTTACACAGTGATAGGATCCCAATACATGATAAGAACAAAATGACAAGAAATTTCTGCCTTGGTCATGAACCCTCTCTCTTTTCCTCTTTTCTTCTGATGGATAAAGCTCTGTGTATACATAGTACAAGTATTCTCTAAGTGTTTGGTGTCATAATTGTTTCATTTTAGGATATAAGATGATCATTAGAAAAAGCATATTATAATATTTTCCAGGAACTGGGTTGTCTGCACATCACAAAAAGAAAAGCAAGATTTCACAATATGATCTTCCCTTTTTTATATGTGAATGAATCTATAAATAAAGAATTAATCAAGGAGAAAAGTTTTACTATGAAAAAAATAATATTCAAAAATAGATAGCTGGCAGAATTAGAAGTTAAAGAGTGGTCACAATATAATTCCATTCTAATGCTGGACTTTTTCAAAACTCTCCTATTAAAAATAATGTGATATCTAAAATATATTAAACAGAAGTATGATTTTTGGTTGAAAAATAATTAGGAATTATGAAGCAGGCAAACCCTTTTATAGAACATTAGTTTTTTTTTTTTTTACAATGTATTGACATCCTTCCATTAAAATTCCTATAAGAAAATTGTATTTTCAAAGGGTAAGAAAAAAGGCAGGGAGGGGGAAACCTAAAGAACAGAACTAAATTTTGTAATAAAACACAAACTTTCTCCATGGTTTAACTGAAGGCAGTAACTAGAATACTGCAAATTTGCTGACTTTGGAGTCAAAGGAGTTTTTAATTAAAATGTTTTATTTGCAAAACATATGTATGGGTAATTCTTCAACATTAACCATTACAAAGCTTTCTGTTACAAATTTTTCCCCCCTAGTCCCCACCCCTCCCTTAGATGGCAGAATATCCACTACATGTTAATTATGTTAAAATACTTGACAAATCGAATATATGTATACATATATTTCCACACTTATCATTTTTGTGCAAGAAAAATCGTATCTACAAGAAAGAAAAATCAGAGAAAGGAAACACAATGCAAGCAAACATCGATAAAGAGTATGAAAATGTTATGTTGTGGTCCACATTTCATTCACATCCTTCTCTCTGGGTGTATATGGCTTTCTTCACTGAATAATTGGAACTGGTGGAGTCAAAGGAGTTTTGTTCAAATTCTGACTACTTCTTATTAATTTTCTTAACATCTCAGAAAATCAGTTCTCCATCTGCAAAATGGCAAGTAGGATGGATTAGGTAATCTATAGAATCCTTTCTCTCTGTAAAGTCTATGATTCTACATGGGTTCACCAGAGTCTACATGCACCAAATCCAAAGAATTTGATTTACCCTGAATGGTAGGATGGTTTTAAGTATTCTCCTGATTCAGCAGTTAAGGAAAATGAAATGACCATCTCAAATCTAGGCAAGTAAATGATAGTGCTAGGGGAGTGATGCAGGTTTTTTTTTAAACTTTTACCCCAGGGTTTATCCTAAATTTCATATGACATGTTGATCTTGCCAATTCTATGAGTTTATGATGATGGAATCATTTTTCATTTTTTTGTCCTTTGCCACCCTTCCTCATGTACCTTCCTATCCCCATATATATCCATTATTGAGTGTCTGTTTCTCTATATGATCCTTCATAAAGTCCTGAGAAGGCAAAAACTGAAAAACGAAAGTCCACAAGCTTTGCAAATTATATTATGCTTTGCAAACTCTATATTAAAAGCAATGCCAAGAGAGTGTAACACTGGCAATTCTACCATACTGGAGTTTGAGTATGGTAGATTAAGCCTAACAGATTGAGCCTGTTTTCAAAAATCCATTTTAAGTATAGAGAAGTTCATCACAAATAGGCTAGCTACACAGTGATGAATTTTTGAACACTTATGAAAAGAAAAAAATTAAAATGAGAAGTCCCCCTTACTACTATGTGGTCTCCCTTCTCTACTTGTGCACTGATGCAAACAAAGATGGGATAGAAATAAGAATAGATGGGCAATGTATAGGCAAGCATGACTTAGAAAGAGGTATGAGAGGGACCAAACCCTTGCAGGTTTCTCGGATACATCATGCTTTTATAACATGAATACTCATCTCTGATTTGCTCTAGCCTTTTGAATTGCATGGCTATCACTGCTCTAATCTTTCATCAATTCAACAACAGCCCTCTAATTTAGATACTACTGAAACACAGTGGGAGTTCAAGAACTGCTATTGATTCATCCCGTATGAACAAACTCTAAAGTGTGTGTGTGTGTGTGTGTGTGTGTACATGCTATAAGGTTTGACCAAAGAATACATTTTTATTTTTTATAGGACCTGTCCTATGGAATAATAATAATAATAAACCATTAGGTATTAGGACAATGACCTGTTACCCCACAAAAATGTTAATTCCCTAACAACTAAGCTTTCTGCTTAGAAGCCTTAGGACAGAATCTTCAAAGAAATATTCCTTTAAAACACTCCATTCCCTCCTCTCCATTTTTTAAAACCTGTGAACCCATGAGTTTCAAGTATATTCTCACAATGGGCAACATCTTTTGTCTTATATGTTTTCACTTCTTAATTTTCTTCCAACCCAGTGTCTATATGATCATCTTCTATGTTTTTGTTTTTTGTTTTGTTTTATTTTTTACAACTTCTCTTCATTTGGAAAGAGCTATTTAGACTAAGTATAAATATCTTCCTTCAACTTTAACCCTGACCTCTTGATAAGTTTCTATACTTAGTATTTTAAATGGTCATCTGATGCCTGCATTATCCTAATTCTTTATGTCTCTATAGATTCCTTTTACTAGTATACAGATGCTCCTATGTCAAATAAATTCTAATGCCACTTGTTAGGAGTTTTTATTTTTTTTTAATCAGGGATGGGGAGGAATAAGAAGAGAATATTTTCTCCTTCTAAAATAACAGATTTACCTTGTCCCTAAAATCCTGCTGGATTAAGTATTAATATTTGATATGCAGGCAGGCCATTTTTTCAGCATATATCAGCTCTTTTACTGGATTATAGTATATATTGTGTTGAAAGCTACTCCGTATCTTTATTAAAAGAAAACTAAGAATATCCACTTACACCAAGGGAGAATTTTATAGTCGCCCTAAATTTATTTCCCATCTTGATTCATGCAAGAATTTTCTCTCCTCACTTCAAGCTCTCTGCATCTCCTAAGACCTCCTCCCACCCAAATGAATTGCTGTTCTCAATTCTTGTTTTTTGGCCAACCCCAAACATACACTGTTGGTGATTTGCTTAGCAACTCCATACACTAAACAGGGCAAGTTGCAGGTTTCCTCTACTGATAATTTTATTACCGATCTGCTCCTAAACACAACTGTGATATAATTCATCACATTTACCCCCAAACCAAATCCAAACCAAAAATGACTTCTTATGCAATGTTAGGAACAGTGAGGGTGCTTTATTGTTCAATGTCTTGTCAGCAGCTCATAAAAATAAATTAATTCTCTGAGGGCAGGGAGCATGTCTTCCGAAATGGCATGTACAGTGCCCAGCACAATTCTGGGGCTGAATGCAGATTTCTTCTTATAGCTATTTCTGTTAATGATGATAATAACCTGCAAGACTAACCATAATATCTACCTTTTAGTAATAATGTAATAGAGCTAATATTTCTTCCTTTCAACATGCAGTAGCAAAAAGACATTCTTGCTTTTAGAATGCATTTATTTTTCAGCTATAATTAACTCATCCACTTAGCTACCATCATCACTTCAGACATCTGACACTCTATTTTACACACCCATTTGTATAGTCTGATTTAGGGTTTGGTTCTCTTCCTTCCATTAAATGTAAGCATCCAGATCTACTGCTTCTATTATATGAATCCCTGATTTAACTGTTTTTCTGTCATGTGAAAAATTAGCAGTAATATCCACAGTGAATTCTCCATTTCCCTGTGGATGGAGCCTTGGTACTTAGAGGAGCTGAGCTTTGAAACAGAAAGAACAAAAAAAGGAGAAGCTGAATCACAGTGTTCTCCCAAAAAGCTAGGGTTAGGGCGAAGCCTGCCTTTAAAGAATGTTCATTGTTGTTTTTTGCTTTCTACAATTTAGACAAAACCAAACAAACAGCATGTGGGAAGTAAGACATGATGTATCAATATTTATGCTTCTTGGAATTTACTAACACAGCAAGGCCTTATGCAAATGCTTAAGCAACATAAAGACAACTCTTGTTTCTCCACACAGCAAAATTTCAATCACATGATCTTTACAAAAGGTTACATTTTTTTTCTTGTAGTAGATCACTTTTCTTAAAACCTAGAGCATCTCTTAAAAACAAATACTAAGAAGAGCTGTGGATAAAGTTCTGCATTTGGAATCCGGAAGGTGAATTAAATCCAATATTAGCTGTGTGACTCTGGGCAAGTTATTTAACTTTTCTCTGTCTCAGTTTCCTCATCCATAAAAATGGGGATAATGATTATAATGGGAACTCAAGCCAGCTATTCCTCCCCCCCAAGACCAAAATTTCTTAATCCATCCTGAGATCATCTCCCCAACTCTCCCCTGATTTTGTCCTTTAAGTATTCTCTCCAGCTCTCCCCTAACTTTGTCCTTATTCTTCAAGCATTTTCTCCAACTCTTCTTCCCTGATTCTATCTTATAAACATCTCCCCAATTCCTCCTGGATTCCTCAAAACATCTTTTATCTCCCCAAATCTTTGATGGTTTCTCCCCCCTTCCTTCTGTCTGTAAAAATCACCCCTTCCCAAAGTATGCCACAAAATCATATTTGGATTTTGTCTGTGACTTTTACTTGTCAATAAAGGTACCTTTGGGCAATGAGAATAATTCGTGATTTGTCACAATCTTTGGGCCTCATCTTTGCTCTCTGGAAACTTGTCACATGACCTCATCAACAGCATTCATTTAACAGAATTATTATATGGATCAAATGAATTAAAATATGTAAAGTACTCCACGGACCCTAAACTGCCATGCTTGCCATTAATATTATTACATTCAATATAAGGCAAATAAATTACCATGTGTAAAATCCCCAAATCACAATTTTTACTTTGGTGAAAGGGATATAATTCCACTTTCCCATTTCTCCCCTCAGGCCTCATCCTCTGAAGTGGAGGATTTGATTTCCTTTTTTCATTTGTAAAGTGTTTGCAAATTGTTAAGGTGCTATAGAAATACTTTGGTGGTTGAGTTATTTCAGTTGTATCAGAATTCTTCCTGACCCCATTTGACGTTTTCTTAGCAAAGATTTAGGAGTGGTTTGCCATTTCCTTCTCTAGCTTATTTTTACAGATAAGTAAATAAGGTGAAGTGACTTGCCCAGGGTCACACAGCTAATCAGAATCTGAGTTCACATTTAAACTCAGGTCTTCCTAAGTCCACTGTACCACCTAACTTCTCACACATTACTCCCCTTTATCCATTTTATATTCTAGTGAAATTGGATTTTTGTTGCTGTTTCTATTCTATTCCATTCACTTATTTATGTCTTTGCAAAGACTGTTTCCTCATGCCTCCCTTCTTATTTCTCTTAGACTTCCTACCCTTTTTCAAAGTTCAGTTTTAAGTACCTCACTTTCAATTTAACTCCTTTCCTGATCTCTTCAGTTACACTTTTCCCCTGAGTAAAATGACTTTGTTTATTTGTATTTTTTTTGTAAGTGTTAGTTGTCCTTCCTTCCCGAACAGGAGCATGAACATCAAGGAGGTGATATCATGACATGCAAGTGAAGTGGATTTAAGTGACGGAGGGCTGTGCAAGGTCACCTGCCTCTCTTTCCCCTCCAGAGCCATCTGGATCCAGTGGCCAGATACAGATCAAAATGACAGATGTCCCTGGATGAATTTCATATGTTGTTATTTACCTAATAGAATGTCAGCTACTTGAGGCCAGGGATAATTTTGTGTGTCTCTGGCTTCTCAGTTCTAGAGCAATGTCATGCATACAGTAGGTACTTCATAAATGCTTTCTGAATGAGTAACTGAAATACTGAAATGAGAGAAATAAGGCTTTTCCTTTACACTGACACACATATCCACTAATTAGGTGCTTTCCCTGCATTCATCAACAGCAAAATTCAGGTTAAGTTTCCCCACTAATTTTTAATAGTTCTGCATGGCCAATTTTCAGGTCTGTCAAGGAAAGTTGAACCTAACATTCCAGTGTTGTGTTTATAGCCATCTGTGTAGAAACAAAATCAAGTTGGACAGCTTTTATCCTGCTAAGGTTCAGCTATTTTGATGTGTGGGCTGACTACCATCGTTTAGAAGCACAAATAGGTTCCCATGTTTGGAGCTAGTAGGACATGGGAAGCTTCTTTGAAACTGGGTCTTTCCAGAATTGATGAAATAATTAAAGCAAATGTGGCCACCTTTGGGGAAAATACAGCGAAAAACTTCCTAGCATGGGTCGTGATCTTTTTTTTTTCTCTCAAATTTAAATAGAGATCAAAGAGATTTCTCTCTCCCCTCTCCCCTCCTCATTTTCCCTGGAAGAAAACTTTGAGTGAGCCAAGCTGTTTTATTTTATAGTCTAGCCGATTACTTCTCCAGCCTATAAAAGAATAAGGCAGCAGGTACTATACTTCCTTAGGTGACTGAGGTTTACTACCAATGCATATACAGGCAGGCATGAGTTAGAGTTTAAAATGTCCTTGAATTTAAACCTCTTGTCTGACCTTCAAGCATTTAAAACATACCTGCTTACCTGACTTT
Organism: Myrmecobius fasciatus; assembly: GCA_023553655.1. Classification (NCBI taxonomy): domain Eukaryota; kingdom Metazoa; phylum Chordata; class Mammalia; order Dasyuromorphia; family Myrmecobiidae; genus Myrmecobius; species Myrmecobius fasciatus. The sequence continues at coordinate 927,239 of JAJPUD010000039.1, read as the reverse complement.
CATTAAAGACATTTTGCTTTTGGCCTTCAATTTCTTTTATTCTTATAACTATTTTTCTTACTACTTCCTAAGGTTCTTGTGGGAATCAAGCAAAATATTTTTGTAGTATTATAATTATTTCTATTCTTATTTTTAGTAAAGTCCCTTTCTTGCTAGAATTGATCTTACAATCATTAAATTGGAAGTATCTTTTAGCAACTTAAATAGAAGATTGATGGCAAGCTAGTTATCCAGTGGAACCAAACTGCTGATTTTCAACAAATTCCTTGATGGTTAGCTATAATAATAAACCTAGTATTTAAAGAAGGCTTTAAAGTTTACAAAGTACTTTAGAAATGACTCATTTTATATTTCTAATAGTCTTAGGTGCTATTATTATCCCCATTTTATAGATGAGAAAACTGAGGAGGTAGACTCAAGAGACTTGTTAACAGTCATAAAACTAAAAAGGGAGGCCATATTTGAACTCAGGTCTTCTTGACTCCAAGTTAGTTAGCTTCAATTGAAGAAATATTTATTAAACACATTAAGGACTAGGCACTGTGTTTAGCACTGAGGATAGGAATAAGAAAAAAGAGAAAATTGCCTGTCCTCAAGGAGCTTACAATCTAATGGTGGAAGACATAAAAAGAAGCTAAAAACAGGGATGAGAGAGAACTAAGAGGAATCTAACACCCAGGGGCAAAGGGAGTATGATACATATAATATTCTTGGGGTTTAAACCACCAGAGACATTGATGGAAAATTAAGAGAGTTTCCAGTTGATTAGTTTCACATCTTTATCCAACTGAAGAAGGCCTTAAGATTTGGTCCTTATAGTTCTGTGATGTACACTCTGTGACGCAAAAGTATTTCAGTTCACCATATTCTCTCAGGAATTTTTCTGGACTGTTTGAGTGAGTTAAGGTTCTGGACACAAGTAAACATAGAAAGAAGCAGTTGGGTGGTCCAGTAGATAAAACACTGGGGAGTCAGGAAGACTCCTTTTCCCGAGTTCGAATTGTGCCTTAAATGCTTAATAGCTATATGATCCTTCTCAATTCACTTAATTCTGTTTGCTTCAGTTTCCTCATCTATAAAATGAGCTGGAGAATGAAATGGAAAACCAGTATCTTGGCCGAGACTCCCCAAAGAAGTCATAAAGAGTCAGACAAAGCTGAAAAACAATTAAATCACATCAGTAGATACACTGCACACTGAATATACAAATAGAAGGCTATTTGGAGAGCTTTGGATTTGGAGTTTAATCACCGTGTACAGATGTTTGATTCAACAACTAGCTTTCTTCCTTCTAAGATGTGGAGGGATTGTAATCTGAATCAGTGAAAGAAACATCAAAAAAAGAAAGAAAGAAATATCTAATTGATAACAGAAATCTTTGAAGTATCATCCTTGTTATTCCTGCTTTCTTACTAAAAACAATCATAACTAACTACTCATTGATTTGTCTTGACTTAATGTTTTCCCTTGGCCTAGATTGAGATAAAACTGAGAAGTGAATGACACTGTTAAATGTCCATGTATCTCAGATAATCTGAGCAGTTGACAAAAGTATGCCCTTTTAAAGAACTGACTAGAGCCCATCACTTCCTAGATTAACATTTTTTGAAATGCAGAATGAGTCTTACTGGTGTTGTAGGCTAAATAGACAATACAAACAGATTCTGGGAAATACATGTACAACTGAGTGAAATCGGAAAGACAAAAGCAAATGGAAAATTATTTTAGAAGCAAAATTATTTTAGAGAGGAGGGATATATATGTAAGGAAGAAGCCACTGATGGACCCTGGGTGACAACCAGGCTACTCTAAACTTCAGTCCAGATATTGTATCTGGCCAAAAAGGATATCCAATAATGGGTCCTCAAGGAATACCCTTGGGCTGTCCATGGCCTCTCGGAAGAAGAAAAGATATCTTAATCTACCTATGGGTTTAAAAGAAAAACTGACCAGAAAAATTAAGAGGACAAGAAGAAAGTACCAAGAAGACAAAATGTGTGCTGCAAGCTAGCACTATGAATACACAAAACATTGCAGCTTTTTTCCTGTTAGCTATGGGCTAATCATTTATAGGTTTGATTACTTTTCCTAAAGAAACTGGATTTACATGATGACATCCCTGCTCTGCTTTTCAGAGAAAGGTAGATCATCTTAAATACTATTCCCACGTTAGGTCTTCCCTGATCCTCCCACAGTATTAGTTATCTATCTGTCTCTTTCTCTCTTGGTCTATCTCTAACTCTGTCTCTCTCAATCTCCATCCCTCTCTTTCTGTCTCTCTTTGAGTCTCTTTATCTCTGTCTCTTTGTCTTATTCTCTCTCTGCCTCTGTCTCTCTGTCTCTGTTTCTCCGTCTCTCTCTGTGTGTCTCTTTCTGTATCTGTGTCTGTCTCTCTGTTTCTAT
>JAJPUD010000039.1:913154-924826 GCA_023553655.1 Myrmecobius fasciatus | reverse complement strand
TCCCTCTCTTTCTCTGTCTTTGTCTCTATACCTGTCTCTGTCTGTCTCTTCCTCCCTCCTTTTTTTCTCATTTTCTTCATCAATTTCTCTACTTTCTTTGTTTTTCTATCTCTGTCCCTTTCAGTCTCTCTGCCTGATATCTGACTATCTGTCTCTCATCCACCAAAATGTGTGTATTTTGTATATATGTGTGGGTATGATTACCTTTTGTCTCCTCTAATAGAATACAAGCTCTTTGAGTACAGGGATGACTTCATTTTTGTCTTTGAATCTCTATCACTTAACACAGTGCCTGGTATGTAATAGGTATAGTTAACACTCTTTGATTGACTGATTGATCACTTAGTTTCCTCCTAGTCCTTATATTTTCTGATTATTATTCTCTCTGGAATATAGGGGAAAGTGATTTATCAGTCAAATTCCAATCAGGCAGGCCAGCATTACTGAAGACAGGGAAACTTTAAATTGTTACAAAGAAAATGGCACAAGGAATACAATCTGTATTATTGTATCCACAAATCATTCATTTCCTCTACCCCTACTAGGAGGAAAGGTTCAGCAGAATATAGAAAATGGAAAGTCAATCTAGGCCTTGTGCTATTGAAGAATGTTGTATTATTTCACACAGCTTTTTATCTTAACTTTTTTACTTCCCAAGGACATTGAATAACGAAAAGGAAATAATGTTGGCCTAAGTCAGGGCTTCTTAAGATCTACTTGCAACCCAATTTCCCTGAGAAATCTTTATGTGACCCTGGATATGTAGGAAAACAAAGTAGGTATACAAATCAAACATTTATTGATAATAAGTAATAATTTTGTGACCCCTACATTCAGCAATGCAACACTGATCCACATTTTTTTTTATTTTTTTATTTTTTTTTTCACTGATCCACATTTTAAGAAGCTTTGGTCTAAGTGAATGGAGATGTGAATAGCAGAACTACTCTCTTATTGATTCTGTGACTGAATAAATTGTCAATCCTTTCAGGACCTCAGTTTCTTTCTCCGTCAAATGGGGATTAAAAATACAGTTCTTACTCTTCCTATCCCATGGGATTGATGTGAGGGTCAAATAAAACTTGAGCTAAGGCTTAAACAACTGTAGAATAAGTCATTACTGGACCCAGGACTTTCTTATTTTCTCTGTACCAGACAACAAAGGATAAATAAACATTAAAAAAACAAATTAATAAATTTCCACAAACTCTATCTAAGCTTAGCAAATTAATGACTGATTAACAGCTTTAGAAGAGATATGAGGAAGAACTGTTTTCAAAGTTTGTCATATGTGCAATCTGGAAAAATGTAGGTAATTCACAATGTAACTATTTCTAAAAGTGACAAGAATGAGACGTGCCTTGGAAAAAAAATGAGCCCTGTGCTTCCTATCGGGGGATTGCTCCACTTTGGCAGTGTTGTAATTTTAATTGGAGAACACCATTTTTCATGATGTTTCTTGTGTGCACAAATTAGATCTGAATGTTACTGGCCCAAAGTTTCCTTAGCTATCGTACATGCTGTTCATATTGTGACAAGTAAAAGCTTTAGCCGCTGGCCTGGGACCTGCAAATTGAAAAGCCTAGGTGACAACGGCATTTGGCATTTTCTTTTAAGAAAGATTAACTTGAAACATGATCCCCCCCCCCAAACACTCACTGTCCATTCCTACTTCCTGACTATCCCCAGGCAAAGGGGAAACAAATAACAACAACAACTGGAACCTAGGGAAAGGTGACTAACTCAGCCCTAATTTTTCTGCCTAGAAGTCCTGGGAGGGTCAACTTTCCATTCTTTATTTGTGATTTCAAAAATATATATGATTCCAAATCAAAGCCAGCCTAGGTGGTCGGGCTAGGAAACTAAACAGAATGGCAGGTAATATTTGATTTTGTGCTCATCTTCCAGATTTATGACATGGAAGGGACATTTTCAAGTGGCCTTCTCTGAGCATCATGTTTCAAAATAAATAAATAAAGGCAAGCATCTGAAGCCTGCCCTTATCCATTGCAGGAAGGGCTATTTCAATTTTTGTTTTATTTATTGAGAGCTCCCTCCTTCCATCCCTCCCTCTCTCTTACTTAATGTACAGAGCCAAGTTATTTCCCACTGCCACCACTGCAGGAGCTTTTTAAATGATTCAAGGAAGTATAGCTTTCATTTCCGTTTGTGCCCTCCAGTCTGTTTATACTGGTCGATACACTTGTCTGAAAAATATAATGGATTAGCACATCATTCAACAAACTAGTCAGAAGGCAAGCTCAAGGCGACAGACACCCAAAAGTAAATTACAGTCAGTGGTCGGGGTAGGCCATGCCTGGAGCGAGGAAACATCCTATCAGCTGAAAACCTGCATTCTGGGAGAATGGGAGTGGAACTGAAAGGGATGAAAAATTCCCGCTCAAATATATTAAAACAATCAGCCCTGCGAATGTGGACGGCAACTGTTTGCTTGATGGCAGTTAATGCAAAAAAAAAAAATATCTGGTACTGCACACCTCAGTCTGAAACCGATAGTAACGGCGTTTGATTCATGTAAAAGGGTCACTTTGGCAATCAGGCATCTCGGGGCTTATTGACCATATGTGACATTTACATATTTGCAAAATGCCAGTTTGCCAAAAGGTACATACTTCAGAAAAACAAAGAAACAAGTGTGGTGGTGTTAGGGCTGTGAAGGAAGAAGAAAACTGCATACATGTACACTAAAGGAAAGCCAAAAAACCCAAATCATACAGGAAAAGCTCCTCGCCTGGGAATTGGAAAAAGCATTTTCTATTTAGAAGGATACCTGGATATTTCAAATGTTGCAATTAGTAAAGATTTTGCTTCTGATTATTGAATTAGAAAACAACAAAAGTCAAAGACTAATTTAAAGTCAAAGGGCATCTTTTTTGTCATTTTAAAAAATCATACTTTATCTTACAGGTGCCTTATCATTAGATTACAATTTTTCCTATAATTACATTTCCTTAAGAATGTTGTTTTCATTATCTGAGGGGGTCAGGGATAGAAGACATAGTGGGACAATTAATAATAATAATAATTAGTTTATGTAAACTATAAACTCCTTGTGGGCAGGGACAATTTCAGTTTTTAGATTTTTTTCTGTTTTTATATGTCCATTAGTTAGCAATTAATAAATGCCAATGAATACACAGCACATCGATTTTCCTCATAACAATCCTTTAAGGTAATTGTTATTCCCTTTTAATACACAAGGAAACTGAGGCTGAGAACAGCAAAGTAGTTTATTCACAGTCACACAGAAAGTCAGGTCTCCTGACTTCTCTAATCTAGCACTTTTTCAGTGATTAAACAGTGTCACAGAAATACTTTTAAGAAATAATGCTTTTAGGGGGCAGCTAGATGTCGAAGTAAATAGGGCACCAGCCCTGAAGTCAGGAAGACCTGAGTTCAAATCTGGTCTCAGACACTTAACACTTTCCTAGCTGTGTGACCTTGGGCAAGTCACTTAACTTTTGGGACAAAATGATGGAGATAATAAAGAGGTACATAGAATACTCTTCAGGTAAATCTGAGGCAAGAGAAGTCATTTCTAACATGGAAGAAAGAGGGAAGTTTAGGAACATTTCTTGGAGGAGGTAACACCAGAACTGAGCCTTCAAGGAAGAAAATGATTTCAATAGATAAGAAAGTAGTATAAAAAGGCTTTGGAGATAACCTGGGTAGAATCTGCCACAGAGCTATGAGATTTCAGAGTGAAATAAAGAATCACTAATAATACAGTTTGGTTGAAGATAAATTATATGAAATAGGTTTGAGAAGGTCTGTTGGAGTTAAATAGTACAAGCTTTAAATACAATGGCAAGGAGGTGTTATTTTTTATCATTTTAGGAATAGAGAGTCATTGAGAGCTTTTGAGTAAGGGAGTCAAACTTAATTCTTGGGAAGATCATCATGGCAGTTGTGTGATGGAGAGAGAAAATCAGAGGAAGGATGCCTTTCGGAAGAGAATCACTTCACCATACTACCTATCCCTCAAAATAACTTCCAAATACCAAAAATTAAGTCAAAATGATCTAAATTATAAGAAATGCAAATGAAAACAATTCTGAATTTTCACCTTGAACCCAGAAAATTATCAAAAGTGAAAAAATATGGAATTGTCAATAATAGTGTATAAAAAAGATACACTGTTGGTGAAGCTTTGAATTGGTTTAACTGTTCTGGAAAGCATCTTGGGATGATGGCCAAAAACTGACTAAAATGTCTGTAACTTCTGACTTAAATATTCCACTCTAGTTAAATTCATTGCCATCTTTGACACAGGGATTTCAAAGATAAAAAGACTCCTATGTTTTGTGATACCAAAAAGATAAGAAAGAAGCAATTATTTATTATTAGGGAAAGGATAAGTAAATTTTGGTACAAGAATGTAAAGCAAAATTGCTATGCTGAAATGAAAAAATCAATATTCAGAGAATACAGTAAAACATGGAAAGACATATGAGCTGATACGGATCAAAGAGAGGCAAGAAAACAATATGCAGAATGGAATGAGCAATAAAGCAAAACTGAACTCTAATTACAACTAAGTTTGGCCTGAAAAAAGGTTGAAAAAATATATCTCTTTCTCTTCATTAGTGTGGTGAGAATGAGTATAAATAGAGTGCCATAGAGGCTGTCAGATACAATATATTAGTTGGTTTTACTGAATGATTTTTTTTCTTTTTAAATCTTTGTGAAAAGGATGGTTTGCTGGGTGCAGAGAGAAAGGGTTTACTAGAGAACAAAATTTGATATAAGAACAAAAGGCATCTGTTTTTAAAATGTAGTCCACCATGTCTAAAACATACTTCTTCACTTCTCATTGGTAGAATTCCTGGCTTTTTTCGCAATCAAACTCTAGGTTGTATGCTACCTTTGCAGGGAGCATTTCCTAAGACCTCCCAGTTACTAGCAACTTCTTCCTCCTTAAATTTATTTGCATTATTTTACATATATCTTCTTTTGTACCAAGTTGAATTCTCTTGGAGAAAGTAAACTTCTTAAGGGATAGGATAGTTTCCCTTTGGTCTTCAGAAACCTATCACCTCACACTAGCATTTAATCGAAGTTCATTCATTTGAAATTAATTGAATGGGACAGGGCGGTCTACCCTCACTTCTCAAAAGCAATGGCAGTAAGAAGCCTCTGTTTCGTCCAATCAAAGATTCAGACATCACTCACAAGAAGGACTATCTATTATCTGCAGAAAATCCTAGCTACATTCCAAAAGTCTCATCGCCAGAAGTTTGGCCACAGGATTTATTTCATTTATTATTGTTGTTATTATTACTATTTTGGTTGTAGTAATTCAGGGAGACTTTCTACTAAAAAGAAGAAGGATTTGTGCCCTGCTCCTTAGAACTGTCCACATCAAAAAAAAAAATACTCATAGACTGTTTGATGAATTCAGTATGCCTCATAATCTATATCTTCAGTAGAATTTGCAAACTTTCACAACTGTTTTGATAGAAATTTTGATTGATCTTATTAACTATGATTAACTGTGTCTATAAACATATGGAACTGGGCCTGATACTTCTGTATTTCTGAACATCTGTCCCCTAGAATTGATATAAACTCTTAATCTGGCAATAACAACATTCTGATTAAAATCCTCATTGTTTTAATTTAGTCTATAGAATAAAATTCACATTCTTATATCTGTTATTCCATGGCTCTATAATGCATAGTGACCTACCCTCCCAATCATATCTCAGGAAGTCCTTCCATGTTAACTACTCTCCATCTCCCATCTCTGAGCCATTATAGAAACTGTTTCCCATCTTCCTGTATTCTCCCATCTTAACTCTGCCCCTTAGTTTTCCCAATTTCCTCCTGACTCAGATCAAATCTTACCTTTTGTGAGAGGTCCTTTTCAGTCCCATAGATGCCTTTCCCCATCAGAACACTTCCCATCTATATTCTATTTTTGATAGATATGTTTATATCCTTTCTTTATATCCTCAGTCAATTATCATAATGCTTAACTTAAGAGGAAAATAGCAAACTACTCCACGATCTTTGCCAAGAAAACCCCAAATGGGGTCAGAAAAAGTGGAACATGACTGAACAACTAAACAACAAGTGCTTAATAAAGATTTATTGACTTGACTCAATTTAAACCAAAATACCACATTCTCACCATCAAATTTATTATGTACTCTAGCCTCCATGCTTTTGTTCTTTCTCTTCCCTTTGTCTATATTGCTCTTCTTTTTTCCCATTTTGAACTCCTATCTATCCTTTAACATCTGACTTATCCTACCTACTCTATGGATACTTTCTTTATCCTGCAGGATAGCTATCATCTTCCCCCTTAGACCTCTCACATTGCACTATTTGTGGTTACTCTACAATACATTTCTCATGTTTTAAATCATGTATGAGAGCCCTGGGAATATCAATGCCCCAAATTTCTAAACCTGCTTCCAGACCAGCCTCTACAACTATTATTGATATTGATTGATTGATTGATATTGATATTGAAATCATTGTGGAGAATGGACCCATCTTTTTGTTCATCACCAGAAATAACTGCTGACCAACTGCCACCAAAATTCAAGAAGATAGAAGAGCTTTGGGAATGGTAGCACCACCTAGACCTCTGCTTCTATTTCCACTCTATTCTTCCTAGCTGCCATCCAGGGAGACAACTGCTAGGGAGAAAAGGTCAGCCATCCTCTCCAACTCTGAACCAAGTGTCACACATAGGACAGGGAAGTCAGCCTCACTAACGCATCAAGGAAAGCACACTGAAGGAGAGACAAGAAGCAACATGCGTCAATCAAGTCAAACATTACCATCTTGACCATCATCTTCCTTTAGACCTTGATGGGAAATCCCAGGATCCTGAATTCAAGAGCTTTAGAAGTAACAGTGCTTCTAGTCCCTTAGCTTCAGCCATCATCCCAGGAAGCAATCCAATGGCTATTCCTGAAGGTACAGCAGCCACAGCTACTGAAGATCCAGAAAATAACATTCTTGCTCCCAAAGTCCTTGCCACTGCCAAATGGTTCAACATCAGAAACTGATTATTTATCAGTGGAAATGAAAGATGTTTTACTCTCTGCTTTGCTTCTGCACCCTTTGGACCATCTAACACAGCTGGAACCTTCCACATATGAGAACTCTCCCATCAGAATATGAGTCTCTTGTAAGAACTTTCTTATTTTTCTTTCTTTTTTCTTTTTTCTTTAATTTCAGCCATAAGCCCAGTATTTTGTATACACTAAGCAATTCATAAATATTTCATTCATTCATCATGTATTATTGTACATTGTTAACTGTTACCTATATATAGTTGTCTTATTTCCCTACTGGAGGGCTTTTGAGTTCCATGAGGTCAGAGATTATTTTATCTAAGTTCCAAATAGCTCCTAGTCTCCAGAATAGTACTCTAAACCCAACAGGCAATTCAAAAAACTTGTTGTTTTTTTGTTGTTATCAATTGTCCTGAACATTCTCAACTTTACCAGAGGCATATTTCTCCATGATGCCCAACATTGAAATGTTTGTAATTATCCTGATTATCCTGGAATCTCTCGTTGTTTCTGTCTCCCTGCTCATCATTATGGAGCTATGGTTATGGGAAAACTTCAATTCTCCTAATTCAGTATGCCTCATAATCTATATCTTCAGTGGAATTTGCAAACTTTCACAACTGTTTTGATAGAAATTTTGATTTTCAGTTTCTTCGATATATTTCTTATATTTATATATATGTGTGTGTCTATGTATGTATATGTGTATGTGTGGAGGGGTAAATTCCACTTATTAACTACCTTTTCATCAGGCTGCAAAGATAAATTTAAGAGGGGTAGACAAGGTTTTTTGACTTAATGAATGCTAATTATCACAATAAGGCAATCATGGAATATTATAACTTACAAGTTGTGCTGTATTCTCTTCATAGATTTTTTTCTTTTAGGGAAGGGGTTCTTTTTTCTGATTTTATTTTATTTTATTATTATTATTTTTATTAATACTTTTTATTTGCAAAACATATGTATGGGTAATTTCTAAACATTAACCCTTACAAAGCTTTCTGTTACAAATTTTCCCCCCTACTCCCCACCCCTCCCCTAGATAGCAGGATATCCACTACATGATAATTATGTTAGAATACTTAAGAAATCGAATATATGTATAGTTATTGCCACACATCATTTTTTTGTTCAGGAGAAATCATATCTACAAGAAAGAATAATCCGATAAAAGAAATACAATGCAAGCAAACATCAATAAAGAACATGAAAATGTTATGTTGTGGTCCACATTTCACATCCCTCTCTCTGGGTGTATATGGCTTTCTTCACTGAACAATTGGAATTGGTTTGAAGCATTTCATTGTTGAAGAGAGTCATGAGGGAAGGGGTTCTTAACACCATAGGGTGTGTGAATACATTTCAGGGGGTTTGTGAATTTGAATGGCAGAGAAATACATCTTTATTTTCATTAACCTCTAATGAAAATTGAACATTTCTTTCTATTATTTAAAATTATTATTCTGACAAAAGGTACATAACATTCACCAGATTTTGGAAAGGGTCTATAAGACAAAAAAAAGTAAAAGTTCCATTTTTAAGGGAATTTTATTGTGTCTGCTGTCAACTCTGGGATGTATGCAAAGGAAAGAGTCATTATTTCCATTACTACATATTCTGTAAATGTTTAGTAATTCAATAAATTATTACATATAATTACCGAGAAAATTTTAAAAGCTGAAATATTTAACATTGATATGAGATGCAGCAATATGATATGACTGGAGTGCTAACTTAGAAGACAAGGAGATCCGAGTTCAAGTGTTGCCTCTAATATATGTTAGTCATGTGATTCTGAGTATGCTGCCAATCTCTCAGGCTTTGGGCAGCTTTCTAAGACTATAAATTGCAGAGGAAGCTCTATGAGACAGTTCATAGAGCACTGGACTTGTAGTAATAAAGAACCAAGTTCAAACCTAACTTACTAGAGTTTTATAATCCTGGGTAAGTCCTTTATTTTTCCTAAGCTTTAATTTCTTTATCTGTAGAATGGGGATAATATCAGTACCTACATCTCAGGGTAATTCTAAGGATATAATGAGATCACATCTGTAAAGTACTTTGTAACCTTGCAGAGCTATATAAATGCTAGCTATTAATAATTAAGATGATAATGGTTGATAATGATAATCTGCCTATGGAGAGAATTTACACATATGAAATTACTGGTTAGGGCTTAAAAAAACACTTAAGTTTGAGTTCAATTTCTAATTCAGAATAGTGTAGTAAAAAATTAGACCCATATTTTCTAGATCTTTCCAGGAAAAAAAGGGAATGGATGAAGTTATGTAAGAATTATCATTATTGTCACCTCTGGCCCTTTCAGCTTGATTTACTGCATTTCAAAAATCCTTATTTTCATATAATTATTATAATTTTTTTCTGATTTTATGTGTTAATACCATTGCAATTCATATTTCAGAAAATCTTCCAAAGAGTAAAAGCTAATTTCAAAATATTTAATCATAAAAGCTATCCTCCACTTCCATGTAGATCCTTAGTCAAATAATATCTAATAATCTGAAAGTGGATTCTGCAAGAAATTGCTTGGGACTCCATCTAAGCAGCATCCATTTGCTATATAAATGTCCTGAATGTGTAGGAAGACTTTGACAGCTTGCCATATGTGATTTCATTCCATAGCCTACCTACTTTACCATCAAAAGTTATATCCTTTGAAGCATTGCCAGCATTACTTTCCCCGGTAGATATGCTAGATGTGCCCTTTAAAAGCCATATCTTTCCTTTCTACTCTGACTAGTTCAATGTAGCATTTGCTCAACTCAATTCCTTTGAAGGTTAAAGCCCCCCAATAATGACCCCCCCTTCTTCAGACCCCCTCCGACCCACATTCTTACAGCTTACTAAGATTCCCAATGCTGAATGAATGAATCAGATATAGCCTCTTATAATTTTAGAATTGCAACCTACCTTAGAGATCACTCCATCTATGGATTTTGATCTAGGTCTTTTCCTTTCCACTATTCTCCTCTCATTCTACCCGCCCCCACCAAGAGTATATCACATAGCCCTTTGTTCAAAGAATGTATAATTGGGTTAGTTAGTCTTGTTAAGAGAAAAAAAGTCCCAACAAAGAAAGTTAGGTAGGAATACTGAAATATATGTGTTATAATCTTAAGATAAATTTGAAATTTGAGTTGAGGATCACTGATGTAGTCTAATGCCCCAATCTTTTTTAAAAAAAAACTTCTGAGGAAATTGAAACCCGAAGCAAAGAAGTAACATATCCAAGCATCATGGTGCAGTGAAAGGGTGTCTTGCCTGACAGAGGAAGAAAGTTGAAATTCTAGCTCTGTCACTTTCTACCTAAAGCAAAGGTTTTCTCATCTGTAAAATAGGGAGTTGGAGTAAATCAGTAATGTCAAACTCAAATAAGTAACCTTGAAGGTGACTTAGAAAAACTACATATTAGCATTATCTGTGTTATGTTATATTATATTAATTTTTAAAAATACTTCCCAATTGTAGTTTAATATTGTTCAAACAGCACTCCAGAATTGTTTCAGCTGTAAGGCTACATCTCTCTGGACTAGATGACTTCTAGTCAATATATCTCAATGGCAGCCAGGAAGTGAAGCAGATAAAGCACTGGACTTGTAATTAGGAAGACTCATTTTCCTGGGTTCAAATTCATTGTTGGATGTTTACCAACTGTGTGATCCTGGGCAACTCACTTAACTCTCTTTGCCTCAGTTTCTTCATTTGTAAAGTGAGTTGGAGAAGGAAAAAGCAAATCACGTCACTATCTTTGCCAAGAACACCCCAAATGGGGTCATGAAGAGTTAGACCTGACTGAAAAATCAATGTTCCCTCCCAGCTCAAAATCAACAGTTGTATGTTCTAAGGTTACACAGCTAGTAATGGTAGAATCAAGCTTGGCATTTATGTCTTCTGGCTCATGGAAATTTGTTCCTGGCTCTGAGGAAATGGAACCCGGGCATCCTGGTTCAGAGGTTCAATGTTCTTTCTAATTCACTTAATAATCCTTCATTGGAGAGTGAAACTGGAAATAGACAAAAGTCATGGCTAGTGAGAAGGTTCTTAATTCTTAATTTTACTAATAGAAAATGAATGTTTGCATTTCCTTAGGGGAAGCATTTTCCTTTCTTTCTTTTTCTTTCCTCCTTCCTTCCTTTCTCTCTCCCTGCCCCTCTCTCTTTTTCTTCTTTCTTCCCTCCCTGCCTCCTTTTTTCTTTCCTCCCTCCCTCCCTCCCTCCCTTCCTCCTTTCCTCTCTTCCTCCATCACTTTCTCCCTCCCTCCCTTCCTTCTTTGCTTCCTTCTTTTCTTCCTTCCTTCCTTCCTTTTTCTTTCCTTTTTCTTTTTTCCTTCCTTCCTTCCTTTTTCTCTCTTTCTTTCTTTCTTTTTCTTCCTTCCTCCCTTCCTCCCTCCCTTTCTACCTCCCTTCCTTCTTTCTTTCTTTCTTTCTTTCTTTCTTTCTTCCTTTCTTTCTTTCTTTCTTTCTTTCTTTCTTTCTTTCTTTCTTTCTTTCTTTCTTTCTTTCTTTCTTTCTTTCCTTCCTTCTTTCTTTTATTTTCTGTCTTTCCTTCCTTCCTTCCTTCCTTTCCTTCCTTCCTTCCTTCCTTCCTTCCTTCCTT
>JAJPUD010000039.1:838158-905800 GCA_023553655.1 Myrmecobius fasciatus | reverse complement strand
CTCTCTCTCTCTCTCTCTCTCTCTCTCTCTCTCTCTCTCTCTCTCTCCCCCCCTTCTGCATTTTGATTTCCGGATCTCACAAAGTTATTATTATTTACTACAATGAAGATACTCCATTCATCTTTTAAAGCCAATGTTAACTTCAGGAATTAATAAGCCCCATGGAAGGTCTCCAACGTTCACATTTAAAACTAGTGAGAATATCTTTTATTGCCTGGAGAATCTGTGTGATTCATTCTAACTAGAGAAATCTCTTTTTGCATAAAGACTTCTAGTGTTTTAGCTTCATTGCCTGGTAAAATACATTCAAGGGGATAAATAAGGAGAATGGGGTTCTCATGTAAAATGATGTGGGTTTCTTTAATAGATGTGGGTCTATTCAGAAGGTTCGTTAAAAAAAAATCAGTCCCATTTGGGGACTGATTAAAGCCTGGAAGAGCAAAGAAATCTGCCAAATGTGATCAGTAATAAGGAGTTAATTTGAAGTTAAAATAAGTAAAACATCATGGTGCATTGTATTTGTGCTGAGAATAAAATGACAGCCAGAGGATTATTCCACAGACTTCTAATGCTAGAAATTCTGATGGCCTTTACTAGCATAACCTTTCAACTCTGAGCACATCAATAGAAGCAGACAGTGGTTTGAAATATGATTCCTTGCAGATAGCATATCCTCATTCATCTGACTGTGGTGCTCTGTGCTCCATTGCACAAACAGCAGCTCACCCACTTCTGAGAGGACACTAATAAAAAAGGCATCAATTTTCAGCTCTAGTACTACTGTGATCTCTTTATATGTTCGACATCCAACATTAAATTAAAATGCTGTTATAAATCCTACTTTCTGAATCTGGAATGAGTGTTGGGTTTTTGTCGCATGAGACTGCAGCAAATCTTGTCAAAAGCAAGGAAGCACGTCTTGTTCACTCAGAATTAATGTTGTGGATGAAAGAAGGAGGTAAAAGAGGTTGAATATGGTGAACTGTGGGTGTCAAAGGCAGTGGGGGAAACAGCTTGGGGTGCCAAGATGGGCAGGCTGTTTGCTTGCTTTCAAGAGGCGACTAATCAAGGTCCATAATTGCCAGTGACAAACTGTGGGACAGGTGGAATATGGGGAGAAAGTGGGGGGTTTCCCCCAGAAATTGAAAAATACATCTCTCCCCTCATACTGAAAATTGTCAATTATTTGTCCTTGTTGGATTAGTAATTTACAGATATCAAGAACAATCTGTGTAGACAGTGGAATGGGACAGAGGTGGCAGGCATTGAATCCAAAAATTTCTTGCAGACAATAATGTTCTTGACTTATATTATTCATTGTTATTTAATCCTGAGTTATTCTCAAAGTTCTTAAGGGAAAGGGAAAAATCGGATGATTGGGAGAGGGGAGGGTTAGGGAAGAAAAATTCTGAGAAACTAATTTTGATGAATGCATTCATTTCAGAACCTTTTCTGTGAAAAAGAAAAGACAGAGAAATGAGGGTAGGGGTGAGGGTAAGAGGTGGGAAGCTGTAAAGGCAGAAAGATATAAAGCTATTCTGGTTGTTTTTTCCAGTCTGCAGAAAACTGTAATATACTTGAACAGAACGTTTGGGACATTTTCTACTGAGTCTGATAACCCCTGGTGGCAACCATCTTTTTGTCCTTTGAGAACCAAATTCCGAAATGGAAATAATAGTTTCCACAAAGATTTGGTGGCTAGGGCTGTTTCCTTGCTTTGTTCATTCATAATTATGGGTGTGGGGGGCAGATATGTGTTTGTCTTTTGGGGTGGGTTGGTACGGCAGCATGAAATGGGGGGAGGGAGCGGAGGGTTGGAGAGTGAGTGGTTCAATATCTGGATCGAACAGAGGAACTTTTCCCCCCTAAGGATCCTTCCTAGAGAAACCTTGACATGCACAAAGTCAGAACCTAGACAAAGTTGCCCTGGTGAGAACGATAAGGTCACCCGTGGGATTGCTGAGATTATCTCTGTCAAGCACTTGGACAGCATGCAGTCAAATGATGCATCATGCAGTCATTTTCGGGGGGGAAAAATCAATTTCTTCACCAGGTCGCTATTTGCTTTTCAAAGTGCCCTTGTAGGCCTTCACCACCAAGCATTTATCAATTTAAATGTTGTAAATTGATAATGTGCCACTGCGCCTTGTACTGTTTCTGAATTATTTGGATACTTATATTTTCTCAATGGTTGTGAAACCCTTAGAGCCTTTGTATTTGAAAGGGTATTTTTCTTTGTTACACCAAAAAGTGATGAACTCTTTTTTTTCTGGCCATATAACAAAAAAAGTATATGTATATATGTATATTATGTATATACATATATACACACACTTAAGAAAAATTACATGGCTCCACAAAACTATAGGTTTTTAAAAAAATTATTGAGCTTATGTTTATTTGGAAAAGTGAAAAAAAAAATTTAAGGAGCCACAAGCCAAATGATAATTGTAGAGCTGCATGTGCTCATTTACTGAATGAACCTCAGTCAACAGAGCTTCAGAAAATTTAGAATACCTAATATAAAAATGCTAACACTTTGCTCTGTCATTAAGATCTTTCTTGTTTCCAAATAATACTCTTTTGTCTTTATATAAGTCTAGCTCTCTAGGATTCTGCAATAACAAACATGAGTTTTACACCTTGTAAAAAAAGCTAATGACATTTCCCCCTTAACCTATGCTACCCCCTACCCAAATATATATCTTTCATAAGCACAGAACCTCAACTTGATTTGCATCAGAAAACAAAACATAACAAAACAAAACAGGTAGAGGAGAGTAGTTGAGGCTTGTGTTGCAGGAAAGCAAAAGAAATACATGTGTGTTGCAAAGCATCTTAACCTCCAGTGATTTATTGGCCCTCAGCCAAGTTATCAGGGGAATCTAATTCTTCTTTATTATTCAAATAAACCACATTTGGCACCATGGTTCCCTTTCAGAATGGCTGCACAAATAGACTGAGTACTGTCATTTATTTGACCTTGTACTGGTGTGCCGGAGCTATAATTTTATTTGCCATTCTAGATAACAAATGCAGAGAAATCCAAAATTTGGAGATGCAACACCATATGGGGAAAGGCATTCAAGCTGTATATCTCTGTCTGCTGACCCCACCAGTGTGTCTTTTTTTTTTTAAAGACCAAAATTTCAAACAACCATTTATCCCCTTCGCTCTTGACCTCTATCTACTCTTATTAGATCTGTGGCTGTACTGTCCCTTTCCCCAATCTTCCTTGAAACAAAACAATTTGTAACCTTGCCTGTTTCTATCTTGTGACTGATCTTATGAAAAGGAAATAGTCTATATAGGGTCAGGGACTATGTACAAAGAAGAAAAAGGAAGGATTTTCATAATATGTTTACTGGATATTGTTGATAATGGAGGGGGTGATTTTAAATCAGGTTTCCAGGAATCCAAGAGGAGGTATGGTTGGCTTGTTGACCTATAGTATATTTTAATGATATTAAAACTAAAATAATAATAATAATCTTCTAATTATATAAAATATAATTTGTTAAACTAAGCTCCATGACAACCACAAAGCCATTAACTGTTAGATTGGTATAAGGATCATTTCATATAAAGCCTTGTTGGGACAAAATAGTTGAGTAAATGTTAGCTATTTGCATGTTCTCATTAATAGTGTTTCCTCTCTGGCTTCCTCACTCTCCCTCTATTTCCCCCCCTCTTAAAATAATAGGATTTAGAGCAAGAACAAGGGATCTTAGAAATAAGCAACAATGTAAAGGGAAAGAGTCCTCCTTCTGCTATTTATGTTTATATGACTCTGGGAAAGACATTTCAATTCTCTGAGCTTGAGGTTCATTATCTGCAAAAAAAAAGACATTGCCTAGATCTCTCCAATTCTAAATTTAAGTTTCTATATTATACAGGTAGATGGGGCTGGGCCCTGGCATTAGGAAGATTCACTTTCAAGAGTTCAAATCTAGCCTCAGACATTTACTAGCTGTATGACCCTAGACAAGTCACTTAACACTATATGCCTCAGTTTCCTTATCTGCAAAATGAGCTAGAGAAGAAAATGGAAAACTACTTAGGTATCTTTGCCAAGAAAACTCTAAATGGGATTAAAGATTGAATATAACTGAACAACAACAACAAAATATTGTACAGGGATCTAAATCTTAGTATATGATTTTATAAAGTACTCTTCTATCTCTAAATGTTTCTCTGAGATAACAAATGATCTGCTCTAAACTTTTTAGCTACTTTTTGGAATTTCAATAGACCACTTTAAAAAAAAAGCAGCTTCCTCTAACAATTAAAAAAAAAAACTACAAGGAAAACATCATTGACCTTGCCTGTATTTGGAGTTCTACCTCTTTGTTGTTGAGAATGGTCTACCAGAAAGCTGGATCATGTCTCCCAGGGAAAATGGTAGAGTTTATGGTGTTGATCATTTGTAATAAATAATGGTGATTCATGTGACCATTCTTATTTCTCATACAAAAGACAGCACTGATGAAAGCAACTCAGCCCATTTTCATCTAATTCTTAGTCTCACCTGCAAGAGATATCTGTGTAATGGTACTACTGTCATTGCTTTGGCAGTGGAACACTGAGTAGAAATTCTGCTTCTTACCACCTATGAAGGCTTGGACAAGTTGCCTTTTTAAACTAATATGCAACTTCTTGTGCTTTGCTGGCTCCGTTTATTCTTTTGGGAGAATTTCATAAAAAATGATTATTATTTACATTTGTTTCCCTTTTCTTTCTCTTTTACTTTGTCCTGATTTTCCTAGTTGTCTCTAATTAAGGTGATTACCTTGATATTGCCTTGTAATAGTTATAGATGGCACATCAGGGTGAAGCACTTTGGACAAAATAATTTAATTTCCATGAATACCAACTACAATTGATATTTATATATTTTATATAAAGATTTGTGCTGTGTGACTTCCCACAATTACAGAAAGTATACTTATTCCTAATCTGCAATCTACTTTTTAGAAGCTAGTTTAAATATATAGCTGCATTGATCTGGATTACATATCTCTGTGTGTGTGTACATGTGTGTACATATACAACATGATATTTGCATGTATTTACATACACATAAATGTACTTATTCACATTATATGTGTATTATTATATATCTATACATTTATATCAATTACAATGTGAAAAGTGGGTTCAGGTATCATCAGAGTCAATTTCATTGACATCATCATAGCAGGACCAACTCTGGGAACACTTTAACGAAAATGACTGTCATGCACATTTCTTAGACATCAGCAGCTGTTGCTCTGGCCCAACAGAGTGTAAAAGAGAAAAACTGATTTGGCAGCCTTTGCAGTAATGTAACAAAGCATGACTCAATGGATCGTTTCCCCATCCTTTCCTAGGCATATGGATTTTAAAAACCTGTATATTTCTAAACACTTCAGAAAAAATAAGAAATTAAGAAAAGATAAAACTGGTGCTTTAAAATGATAGTCACAATAACATATAACAACTTGCCAATCTGTCCCGTTATTCTACAGAATCTATGTAGGATCCGTCTTCAACATCTGAATGTGCCTCTTTAACAGCATTATTTACAAAGGAAAGGACTGGTGGAAGGAGACATCTTTCTTGCTCATATCTGACAATCCTTATTGGTTCCATGTCAGTATCAGGAATTCAACAACATAATACCTCTTACTCCTCTAATAATTTTTTTTTAAAAAGCAATATTGATGAGAATGGAATTAAAGAAAGATTGCTTAAACATTTGGAATGATGTGTCAAAAATAAAAGGACATATGCTTTATGAAGCCTGACTGGGATCTGCTGGAGCATCATTCCTTTAATTTCATTTCAGTGATGAACCCCTAAGAGCCCTGAAGTCGTCACTGAAAAAGATAGGAGGGCTATCCCTCAATTACTTACTTAGGATTCTAATTTTTCTCCAAGCTTTTATTTTATTATAGTCAAATAGCTAACATTTACATAGTGCTTTAAGATTAACAAGGTACTTTACATATATTACTTCAATCGATCTATCCCCAAATCTTTGTTTAGGATTTCCCCCTCCCAGCCTTGAGCATTAGTGTCTGAGATTTAACATATTCATCTAATATTCATATGACCTCAATCTTCTCTTTGATTTTTGTGCCCCAGATACCTTGATGATCATATATGAAAGAAGCCCCAGAAGGTAGTATAAGACCTTTTTGCTGCTTTGCATTTCCCTGTTCTATTCAATCAATGTTGCCTAATAAAGACTTATATATTCTCATCTTCTTGTCTTTATCTGTTCATTTGCAGTTTCCGTTAAAGATGCTAAATGAAGCTCAAACAAATGAAGCTCAAAGGGTATATACTCAGTCCATATTTTACTGGATAGTCATCGACTTTAAGGAGCAATATCCAGAAACATGTTTTGTCTAAAGATTAGGATTGCCTATATAGGAGATGCTAAATACTGTAATGTATCCACAGAACTATTTTATTTAGCAGAAGTCTCAATAATTTGACACAGATTTGGGGTAAATATAGATCTGATGACTATAGTTGAATAGTAGTGGAATAAAATGCTTTTAAG
The DNA here is from genome assembly GCA_023553655.1 of Myrmecobius fasciatus. NCBI lineage: Eukaryota > Metazoa > Chordata > Mammalia > Dasyuromorphia > Myrmecobiidae > Myrmecobius > Myrmecobius fasciatus. The sequence continues at coordinate 899,250 of JAJPUD010000039.1, read as the reverse complement.
GAGAAACTAGCACAGGGTTAAAGCCAAATTTTTCTTGAACAGATGATATTTCAGATGGCCACACTATTCCAGATGCACCAATTTCCTTGAAAATCCAATCCATATATGTGCATATGCTGTGCTGGCAGGAGGACTGCCTGAAATGGCCAAAACCCAAGAGCTAATATTCTTTTGGCCAGAATAATGCAATTATTATTTTCCTAGCTATCAGTCTAAGCATACAGAGCCATCTGTTATGCAAAGCAAACATACACATCTCAATTACAGAAAATGCAGTTGCCTTGACAGAATTTGGATTACACCACTAACCAGGGCTGTAAAATTTGTTTTAAGCGACTGTATAATGGATGCCTTTCAGGAGTTCCATAATTAGCATTTACCTGCTTAAGCTAATTATTCATCCTTCTTCTTTACTGGCTTATTAAACTTTGTTGGATACTATGCATAAAACAGATTAATACAAGCGTAATATAATCATAAACACCCCAGTTCTGGAGCTTGACAGGGTTAGCAAGATGGTGGCTCACCAGTTTTAAAATCGGAGAGCCTTGATACTGAGTCCCAAACAGATTAGGGCAAGGATTAAAGCCTATTACCAAACTAGGGGCTTTAATGAAATACAAGAATACTAATATTGAGTTAACAATAGCTCAGTTTCTATTTCTATCATTTGGCTTGCTAAATCCTGAAGAAAATATCATCGCTTGTACGTGATCCAGTCAGGAGTTAAAAAGACCCTCATTCTGATTTTTAGCAGATCACAAGCTTCCCTCCTCCTACCTTACCTCCCACCCAGATATCAAATATCCTTCTTCATTATTTTAGTATGTCTTTCTTGATTTATCCATTACACAGCAAATTCCCTGGCAACCAAGAGGTTCCAACCGTGCTGGGAGCCTTCTTAAAAAGGTGCCAGCTTTCAGCAGCAATGAGTCTGGAGTGGGCCACTGTTAAGAACAGAGACCGATCTTATCTCAATCTCTATCTCCACAGGGCCAAGGGGTTAGAAGTAGATGATCCAACTTGGCAGATCATTACACAAAACCTGTATGCATGTGTGTGTGTGTGTGTATGTTTGCACATACACATACCCGCTGCTCCTTTGGCTGTGACTCCAAACATGAAAATGAAAAGGGCCAAATTCAGCCCATCACCCTGACACTTGCAGATATGCAGATGTTTGGCATTGCAATAGATAAAACATTCAGATAATTAGCTTAATTTTTCACTTTTTTTTCTCAGGACATTTTGGCATTCTGTTGTCAAAGTCTGTATTCCTCACTTGATTCAGTAAATTTCAGCTTTTTCATGATAAAAGATGAAGAAGCAATGTACAGGGGCTTTCCCCTTCCCCCCTCCCCACTGCTGCCTTGCCCCCACTATTTCCTTTCTTATAACCTCTGACAAACATGTGTTAGTAATTAAATGGCAAAAACAAAATAAATAACTGTCTTATTTTATCAAATTGTCTTTCAGCATTAAGGAACATTTGCAAAGGCAGCAAAATATGTCCTTGCTGAAACCCTCCCCACAACACATTTTAATGGTCTCTTTCAGCATTTCTTGACTCCAAATGACTCTCTGTCATTGTGTCAGCTCCCAGGATAATGCAGGGTACTCCATAAACATCCAGTAATAGGACACAAGGGAAGCACTATTAGTGTGTCCCTCTCCTACTGGGCATAGAGGTTTCAAAGTTCAAAACAACTGAGGGAAGAAACTCCATTTGTTCTCAATAAATTAATAATGATTCTTTGGGGATGGGGGGAGCACAAGGGGGAAAGTTTTCAAGCCCAAGTTTATTTCAGAACAGTTAATCCTGTCACCCCAGCTTCTCAATGAGCCTGCAGGAAGAGTTGGGAGATGCCATTAAATAATACATTTGATAATTCATGCAAAGCAGAATATTCCTTGAAGAATGGAAAAAGCACAAGAGTGAAGTCATTCATACAATCACCTTTCAGAATCCATTTTTGTTTTACTTACTTGGGAGAGGCCTAGGTAGATGGAGACAGTTTCTGAAATGTACAAAAATTTTCCTTCTTGATTTAGTGCAAATACAAATCCATCCAGGGACTGCAGAGGGAGAAAGAAAGGGAAAAAAGACAGGTATGAATTGACTGATAAATAGAAAAGATATTGCCGATACTTTAGCAAAGGGTCATTTTGGCTACAGACTAGGACAGAAGCACGACACTTTTATTGCAGAACACTGCTTTCTTTGCTCAGCTTATTCCTACCTGGTATCCTCTCACACATTTTTTTTTTGGCAATGCATAGAATGCAAAGCAATAAAGTACCTGAATTTACTGTAAAATTCCTTTATTGGGGGGTGGGAGGGATTCCTTACATCTCTGGCATGCTGATCATGAGATAATTCACAGTGTATAAAAATAAGAAATTCCAGATGCTATGAAATACTTCCCCTGAATTTTGGAATTTAATTGTTATTCAGACAAAAATAGACAAACTCTGTTAGTCAACTTTAAAAGAAATGGAAATTGTAATAATAATTGAATAAGAGGTAAAAAAAAAAAGAATCAAATACAGGATGGCTATATGCAAAGAAAGTCAGATGTCCACTTGAGCTGCTTTGCATATCAATAATTTGTTAATTAATAGAGCATTATATGTCATTTCCTCCATGTTTCTTTGGTACAATAACTAACAAACCAAGTCAATAGATTAGGGGGTCAATATGCTGATGGGTGGCACCATTACAATCCTACCAGTTTTATTTTTTTACATACAAAACTGTACTTTAAGGTTGAGAGCCAGTTTTCATTATGACTCCTTAAATGATGATGGGAATGGGAATGGGAGTGGGGGGAGGGATAGGAGTGGGGGAAGGGTAAGACACCACACATTAATCCATAAGTCCTCAAACCTCACTGCAGTTTCCAAATGAAGGGCTGCATTTTCAATTTGATGAATGGTGTAAATCACTGTGGACTCAGATGGGAATATACCACTAAAATTGAGAATAAACTTGCTTTAAATTCTTGCATTGCAAGTATGGGTATTTTATGTGCTGAATCACTTCCATACTCCTCATTTTGTGTTATTTCTTTAACAAAAGGTGAACAGAGAGGTGAACATGCTTTCCTTTGCCATGGGAAAAATAATTATGAAGTTATAAAAATTGGTAATATCGATAGAGGTTGTGAATCTGAAAATATTTGGAGTACCACATTGGCCAGGAGTCACATGAAAGCTCACATCTAGTGAGATCAAAAGGATTTTTTTTTAGTAAGGGGAAGATGACAGAAGTATATGCAAAATCAGAAAGAAATACACTCTGCCAAATCCCTGTCATAATTTTAGCCTCTTTAAAATACTGAATGGTATTTTCTGAGCAGTTTTATTGTTTTGCTTCCTCCACTTCCTGATTAATTTCTACCCATGCTATTGGTCCCCACTTCTGGTTTACTAGTGGGATAAACAATTCAAAGTCCGCATTTGGGGGTGAAGAGTTAAAAAAAGGATAAGATACAGGAAGAACAATTACTTGGCAAACACGGTCCATTTATAAAACATAGATTCCCTCATTTATTTTTATAAAGTTACAAAATACAAATCTACCTAGAGTTTCCTTGTTACAATATTTGTATTGTTAAAACAGCTCCTAACTTATTAGAAAAATCATTCTTTTTCAAATGATTAGAATGTGGGGTACATTGGAAAAATTGCAATCAGAGGACCTGTGTTCAAAATCATCCTCTAATGATTACTCTTTTGAGCAGATTGCTTAATTTCCCTAGGTTTCCGTTTCCTTATCTACAAGATGAGGATGTTGGCTTAAATGGCTTTGGGGGAATCTCTGGATCTCTGACACTATAATTCTATATCAACTGTAATATTAGTAATGGGAGTTAAATCCAGGACATGATTATGAGATAATCCATATGTATGCATATTCCTAAGGGCCAAGTGAAAAAGTCCTGGCTTTCTTATGTTAAAAAAGGTATGCTGTAGGATGCTTGGGTACCAGAGACAGTAAAAGAAATTTCAAGAAGGAAAACATTTGAACCTATAAAGAGGAAAACCATTTAAAAACTGGCCAGTTTTATTTTAGTAGCAAACAAAAAACAACAACAACAACAAAGCAAGCTTATACATGGCTTCTAATTTACTGGGGAGATTTTAGTGAAGCTCTGTCCACATTGCACAAAAAATTCCATCATCTAAGTAACAAAAAAAATGTACCAATCTGTTTGAAAACACAGGCACAGATTGTTCAGATATTGCATAGACTACTTGACTGAATTTTCCCCATTTTAAATGAATTTTTTATTATTGTTGTTTTTTAATGATTTCAGTCAATGTGACCCTTTACAACCCCATTTGGGATTTTCTTGGCAAAAATACTGAAGTAGTTTGCCATTTCCTTCTCCAGCCCATTTTACAGATGAGGAAACCGAGGTAAACAGAATTAAATGACTTGCCTAGAGTCACTCAGATGGCATTTTATAGACAAGAGGCATCTTGGATTGAAACTCAAGTTTGAGTACCTTCAAAGTAATAATGATAAAAAAAACCATTCAATTAGGCATCTACCTCTAATAATAAGTATTTACATAAAACTTTAAGATGTATAAAGCACATTAAAAATATTTCTCATTTCTGACTTTCACAACGACTTTGGGAGGGAAGTATTATTATAATCTTCATTTTACAGTTTAGGGAAACTGAGGCAAATAGAGCTTAAGGACTTGCCCAGAATCACATCTGAAGCAAGATCCAAAATTGGATCTTCCTGTCTCTGGATCCAGTGTTCCAATTACTGTGCTACTTAGCTTAATAGTTCTAAAGGAAGAGTTAATAGGCTCATGAATTTAGAGGAAGAAGCAACCTTAGAAATCTAGTCTAATTCCTTCATTTTATAGATGAATTGTAACTTGGAGAGGCTAAGTGATTTGTCTCAAATTTCTATTGGTAGTAAGTAGCAGAGTCAACATTTGAACTCAGTTCCTCAGACTTTGGATGCTGTTTCACTTAGCCAAGCTGCTCCCACTGATATAGTTTTTTCTCTATTTTGAAATAAGCATGACTATAATTATCATCATCCCCATTCCCACCCCCACCCCCATGCCGGCTTTTTTTGGGGGGAGGGGCATAACATGTTAGGTAAATCCTTGGAGAAGTTCCAGAATGCCTTCAAAGCTGGGTGGAATTTGGATGTCTCTGATCTCAAGAGGGTAGGTGGAAGGAGAAAATATTTTCATCAGTTAGACTCAGGAACCAAATGTGATTAATCTGAATGTTCTGTGGCATTAATTTTTTTTTTGATTTGAGAAAGCCATTATGTACTGTGCTGTTTCAATCACTGCAGGCTACTTTTTAATTTTTTTTAAACTGCCCACTGTTTTCAACAGGCGCCAATTAAGATTCTGAGGTCAAAGGGTTAATTACATCTTCTTACCCACTATGTAAAATTTTCTGATTATTAACCAAGGTTGGATTAAGATGAAAAAGAACCAACACAAATGTTAATGCTTGTCCCTCCTCCAGAAGATTTATTATAATACCATGCTGAAATCTATATGCTTTCCTCAAAGAGGTTGGAGAACAAAAAATCTTTGCAGAAACTGTAAAACGGACGTTTTAAAGGCAACCAGACATAAAGGTGTCTGATTTATCAAAACAGTATTCTTATTACTAAAAAAAAACACTCAAGCTATTCAGAGAGGACTGATAGATGCCCTTTGTCACATCCTAGTAAGAGTATATAGTATCCACTCTGGAAATGAGGTTGAGATGTAGACATCATTGGCTATAAGACCTCTGGATAATAAAGCCAGTAATTATAATTTTTATCCCTTGACATCTCTGTAACATACAAAATTTAAGGCAATATTTCTTAACCTCCCTGTTCCCCCTGCAAACAGTTGAGTTCTTGTAACCATATCTGTTACATTAAGAGTTATTTTTTCAAACTGTATGAGAGTTATTGTATCATTATGATTAAAAGTATACTGACATTCAAAGCATTGCCTAATGCATTGTGGTAAATGGTTTATATTTGTTAAGGCTTTGACCCAGCTATTTTTGCATATTCCTTTACAGCTAAATTTTACACACTGACATTTTATTCTGGTGTCTTTGAAGGGGGATGGATCCCCATCGATTGAACTGTGCCTGAAATACCCTAATTCCTTCTAGTGTATTCCAATGCAGAGGGGGGAAAAAATCCTGTTTCTGTGACCTAACTCCAGTTAAAGTGAAGAATTACCAGTAGGCTAGGTTATTTTAATGACAGATTATTTTAAACTAAGCCTTCACCATCTGTTCCACCCCCTAATTATGAATGCAAAAAGAACATATTTCACAATTACATCAGTAAAAAGTAAGATATACGTGATTTAAATGCATGCATGTGTTCTTTGTCCAATGCACCATGCATCTGTGATGTTCTTCTTATAATTTAGCCTCATAGTTGTCAGGGATTGGGAGGAGGGGGGGAGGGGATGCCCATCCATGATAAAGTAGATTCACTGATATACTCAACTTTTTCCCTGGCAAACACATCTTCTTAATTAGAGTTTTTCACTGTTACGACATAATGATATTATGACAAGAGCTGAGCACTAATTTGAGGATGGTGTCTATCATCCAGCAGATATGGAGCATTAGGTAACTGTTACAACAGTTTTTGCTATCATTAAAGCAGTGTGGTTCAGTAGATAGAGTCCCTGCCATGGAGCCAGGAAGACAGGGGGCTCAGACCTGCCTTAGGCACATACTCTAGCATCATGATCCTGGGCATAATCACTTAACCTCTCAGTGTTTCTAGGAAACTCTTTCTATATAGAACTTATAGAGAAAATGTTCATTTGTGTCAGTAGAGGGAAATGACATATTGGGAGTTTCTTCATGCTGAAGAAATCAGAAGTCCAGAACAATAACAAAAATAAAAAGAGGTATGATCCAAACATGGCCAACTAGGTGGATAGAGTGCCAGCCTGGAGTCAGGAAGACTTGTCTTCCTGAGTTCAAATCTGGGCTCAGACACTTATCAATTATGTGACCCTGGGCAAGTCACTTAACCCTGTTTGCCTCAGTTTCCTCATCTGCAAAATGAGTTGGAGAAGGAAATGACAAACCACTCTAGTGTTTTTGTCAAGAAAACTGCAAATGGGGTCATCAAGTTGGATATGATTGCATATGACTGAACAAACAACAACATGATATAAAAATCCTTCTAGCCAGTTGAGCAAAAGATTGTTATCAGAAATTGGCTCTCCTCAACAATGATATGATTCAAGGCAATCCCAATAGACTTGGGATGGAAAATGTCATCCACATCCAGAGAGAGAACTATGGAGACGGAGTGTGGATTGAAGCATAGTATTTTCACTTTTTATTTGTTTGTTTTTCTTTCTCATGGTTTTTCCCCCCTTTTGGTCTGACTTTTTCTTGCACAACATGACAAATATAGAAATATGTTAAAAAAGATTTGCACATATTTAATCCAGATCAGATTACTTGCTATCTTGTGAGGTAAAGGAAGGAGGGAAAAAAATTTGGAACACAAAGTTTTACAAAAATGAATGTTGAAAACTATCTTTACATGTATTTGAAAAATAAAATACTATTGAAAAATTTTTTAAAAGATTGTCATCAGAAATATGTAACAATTCTACAAACAGTTCCCTTGGGTTTTATAACAGAGGTAGAAGAGTCTGGGAATTAGGGAAATGAATAAGCATTTATTAGGTATTTACTATAATGAAAAAACTTCTCAATCATTATTTCATTTGATTCTCAAAATAGTCTGAGGAGATATGTTCTCTTATGATCCCCATTTTTACAGCTGAGGAGATTGGGGCAGAGATTAAGCAATTTTCTGAGGATGAATTTGAACTCAGGTTTTTCTGATTCCAGGCCCAGTGCTCTATCCACTGTGCCTCATAACTGCCTCTAACCTAAGTTTGACAAACACAAAAAAAACATAACTGGCCTGTATCTGTGGCAAATACAGTGCAGAGATATTCATTTCATGACACTGTTTCACCAAGAGGTAAAACAATTGAGGTGAGGGAAAGAAGTTCATGGGTTTCATGAGGATGAAATACAGCAATCCTCTGAGACCCCATCGAGATACTATACATATCCCAATTATAGTTTTTAGGAGGTGATTCTGGGCTGTTAATACAAGTCTACATTTCTGGCAACTTCAAGGAGATGTTGGTCTTCACAAGCAGCTAGGGACTGGACTCCAAATGGAGTTGGGGTTCTCAAATCACTTTTTATGGTCTGGGATTTATTAGTCAAATAATGTACAAAAACAAAAGCTACATTTATGGAAATAAGAATCAAAAAAACTGTTTCCCTCCCTCAGTGTAAGAGCTGACATCAAAAAGATTTGAACTTTTATTTAACTCTTTTAGAATCTTTTCAAAGCATTCTGTTTCCTATGTCACTTTCCTTCACTGCCTGATGAACCAAAATTACAAAGGATGGTAGTTTCATATTCATAGCACAAGCAGCTACCTAAAAATGTTGACTAAATTCAAAGTTCTATGGAACAAACCCTGCCTAATCACATAATCAAATGGCCCTGACTTGGATTTACAGATCCTACCTTCTCATTAATAAAGAATGACTATTCTCATTAGAAGCCTAAAGTAGAGAATTATAACAATCTCAAGCCATCTTTCACTGTTTCAAAACAAACAAAAAACAATGGAATGCCAATTAACTTGTAGCAAAAACAGGAAAGCAGAGATAGAGATGCACTCTATTCTTGAACAAAGTGCTTTAAATGATAGTGATGATGGTGAGATGGTGAAATGTGAAAATAGGAATAAACCCAACCAAATTAAGATGCCTGCTTTCTGAGCAAGAAACTGTGGATGTGCTTTTTATTCATTAAAATTACATGTTTCAGGAACTGTGTACCAAAGTGTTGACCTTTCTTCTCTAAGATGCTAGTTCAACAGAGTTTTGAGTGATGTTTATTTTCTGGCTTTAGAATCAAACCAAACAAACAACAGATTTCACTATAAAGATACTTTAGACCATGTGGCTTAATCATACATTGTTCAATCAGGATTATTGTGGAGTTTCTCCCATTTGGACATACTTGATCAAAGATATACAAATGAATATTGCTTCAGATAAGAGTATATTCTCATTTTCCTTGGCATGAAATAGAGGAACAAAAGCTTAATTCAGTTGACTAAACCACAGGCTATTATGTGGACATGTACCATCATCAATCGCCAATTGGGTACTTTCAATTGGATGTTCAATTCTATGTGACCCCATATGGGATTTTCTTGGCAGAGATCCTGTACTGGTTTGCCATTTCCTCCTCCAGGTTATTTTACAGATGAGGAAACTGAGGCAAGCAGGGATAGTGACTTTCTTTCAAAACTGAGCCTTCCAAAAACTTTGCAAACACATTATACATTTTCTCCTTTATATGCTTTACATTACAAGCATTTTTGCTAGTACTTGTACAAAATATTCCATATCCCATCTCCATCCATGCTTTAAATATTCCTTCTGTCTTATAAAATATTTAACTTTCTTCAGGGTCTAGTTTGAGGGCTATTACCTACATGAGGTCTATTTGTGAATTTGTCCTTATTCCCTTCCCCCTCCCAAGAGGATTATTATTTACTTTGTACATATTTTGCATACTTATCCATGCCTATGTCATAGACATATCCATGTCCATATTTTCTCCTCCAAGTAGAATGTAAGTTCTTTGAGGACAAGGACTTTTAAAATTTTTATCTTGAATCCTCAATATCTAGAATAGTGCCTAGCATAAAGTAAGAATGTTTATTGAATTGAAGTGATTTGTATTAATTGTTCATCCTATATCCTTTCATCCTCAGTCCCCTAGCCTCTGAGTTTTCTATCAAGTGGAGAGATCAAAGACGGCAACTCTATTATTTTTAGTTTATCCTGATTCTCAGGCATGTTTTCTGGCTAGCTTTCGTTGTCTTTTAAGCTATTTGCAGAGAACAAAAATACACCACCCCAAAGAAGAAAATAAGAAAAGGATCTCTCTTAGCCAGTTTGAATAAAGGTTCTTTCCAGGTTATAAATGCTTTTAGAGAATGAGTTATTTTTGGTGTTTGCTATAAAATACTTGCTATAGGAGCCCACTGTCCTCAGATTTTGACATCCTAACCTGTTATGAGAAAAAAATTAAAATTAAATGAGACATTTGGAATTACAAAATCACTAAAATAGGGAATTAATAATTAATTTTGATAAAACTTAAAGCCTTGAGGTTAAGAAATCTTTAGGTTGGGATGAAATAGTTGTTAGATGGCCACACCTGCTTGCAAAATAGGATGCTATAGCTCCATTTGATTTTGTTCAACTATCTAGATGAGGAGAAAGGATCTAATCTAACCTATTTGTATAAAAATTCAGTCTAGAGAAGTTAGAGAGAACTTTGCTCCAGGGAAGATCTAGAAATTTACAAGTAGGAGATATTTATTTTTATGCCCTATGGGGTGATACAGTAGCAGAAGATAGGAGGGTAAAGTGGCAGCTAGGTGGTGCAGTGGATAGAGCAGTAGCCCTTAAGTCAGGAGGGCCTGAGTTCAAATCTGGTCTCAGACACTTAACACCTCGTAGTTGTGTGATCCTGGGTAAGTCACTTTGCCACAATTGCCTCAGCAGGAAAAAAAAAAAAAAAGAGGGCAAATTCTAGAATTCTGCACAAAATGGTAATGGAAGACCATAGCTCCCTTCAGGCATAACCTTGCTGCTACATGATTAGGCCAACAATACCACAGGATCCACTATTACTTTGACCTATCATCTTTGCTCAGTAATTTCAGTTTAATCAATTTGGGGATTTTTTTTTATCCAGGAAAATATTTATAATGATGTAATGGAAATCGGTAAAGAAATATGATTTTCTTTGTAGAAATTCACTTTATAATGAATTTAGTGGCCAACCAATATTGAATAATATGAAGGATATTTGTATTTATTGATAATGGCAGAGGTGATGCTGAGGAAAGGGATAAATGAACCATGATGAAGTACATTAATGTTTACAGGAGAAAGGTCTGTCTCTGTCTGTTTATCTCTTTTTCTGTCTCTGCCTCTTTCTCTCTCTCCCTTTTTCTGTTTCTCTGTGTGTTTATCTCTATCTCTTTCTCTGTCTCTCTGTGTGTCTCTTTTTCTGCTCTGTCTTTCTTTCTCTGTCTTTCTGTCCTTCTGTCTCTCTGTATCTCTCTCTCTGTCTGTCTGTCTCCCTCTTTGAGGCCATCTTCCTATTTTAGGCAGTTTGGTGGTACAGTGGATAGTGTGTTTGCCCTGGAGTGAGGAGGACTTGAGTAAACATTAGCTTCAGATACTAACTGTGTGACCCTGGGCAAGTCACTTAACACTGCTTCCCTCAGTTTCCTCATCTATAAAATGAGCTGGCAAAGGAAATGGCAAAACCCTGCAGTATCTTTGCCAAGAAAATCCCAAATGGGATCACTAAAAGTTGGATAAAAGTAAACAACTTATCTTACCCAGTCTAGAAGTACAGCAGCTACTCAGGATCTGATGCTAATGTGGAAATCTTTATTTGTTCTAATTTTCCAATCTAATTTTATAGGTAGCTGGGGGCTATTGGTGCTGAACTTAGTGGAGACACCTAATTAGCTTTATCTCTACTGAAGCTCACAACTCCTAAACTCAAGCTATCCACCATACTCATTCTTTCCAGCAACAAGTACTAAAAGCTTTGCTCATCTATTCCTAGAGTTAAAGAGTTTGTGGAATAAAAGTTTGTGGAATGAATTTAGCAAATTAAAAGACCATTTGGAGAACTGAGATATTAACCTGATGCATTCACATGTGTCTACATTCTAAAAACTATTAATATATTTAAAGGAAAATGTTTTCAAAGATCTATGGTCAGAAGAATCTGATGTGGTTTAGAACAAATATGGTTTAAAAATTCTAGATCAGAGTAATGACTGGGTCAAAACTGTTAACTTTCATTTAAAGAAATGATTGTGATGCTGTTCTTTATTCTCTTATTTTATCTATCCTTCCCCTAATTAATTACTAATTTTTCCTAAATCCTGAATCCATATAAGTCACATGGACCTATAATAGAAAATAACATTTAACTCCAGAAATCAACAAAGCCAAGAATTGTTTTTTTGAATTTCTCTCCCAAGTAATTGCTTGGTTCTTTTGTGGTCTACATTTGTAATGTTGATATCTCTATATTGGTTTTCTGTGTATTCCAAGTGCTTTGAGGCTTCCTTGCTTCACTGCCTTAGCTCCAGAGCTGATTCCATACAAAATAGGGATATACATTTCTATGAAAAATCAATTATTCTGATGAAATCTGAGAATTGGTTCTGAATGATTTCTGGATAAACAACTCTGCTTACCACTAGAGAATACTGCTGCTCTCCAATGACCTTCTATTTCTTGATTGGATGAGAGGACCAGGTGATAAGATCCCATTTAGATAAGTTGCCAACAGAACTCTATTCCCATTCTAGGATTTGAAGGACTGTGAGATATGGCTTTCTTTCAACCTCATTCTTTCCCCCACTCTCCTCTATGAATACTTATGATAAAGAAGACTTAATTCTGCAGTAACACATCAACTTTTTGAGGGGAGATCAGGTCTAGATCTGTGATCTCATTGGTAGAGGGAATGAAACTTCATTTGCCAATAATAGATTAGCAGCCACTGTATAATTTATAACCTTAGAGAGTTCCCTGGGGAGGCACCAAGAGACTAAATAACCCATAGCCAAGATGTATTGAAACCAAGTTTTCTTGGTTCCAGGGATAGTTTTCCAACCACTGTTCCAGCTTTACTATGTAGCCTCCTGGCATCAACCCAAATATTGTGCCCTGATGCTGTAAGAAAATTTCATTGAAGAAGTAGATGGTAAATAGTGATCCATCATGTGAATTTTTTTTTAACTGTGAAAGAAATAAACCCAACAAGAGATAAAGTATAAGCTAAATAAAATTTTGAATTTAAAGAATTAACCAGTAGCCCTGTGTCATATTGGCCCTACTTTAGCTTAGAGAAAGGCTAAAACTACCTATTTAGAGAATTTCAGGGAAAAAGTGAGCAGAGGGAAAACTAGGAGTTGGCAATCTCTACTCCCTAATTAAAGTTTTTTCTTTTTTTTTTTTAAAGTAACTCTATTAAGGGAATTCTCCCTACCTTACCCTAATGCCACTTCATTTGCCATAACTCCTGATGCTAATTTAACCATCCTCCATTACTATTACCAGGTTGGGAATGACCATTTTAAGTTACAGCTTTATAGCATATGAATATACTGTAAACAAAATTTAAGTAAGATTGAGGAGGTGCCATAGGATTTAAAATGCTGTTATAATGCAAGTGATAGGAATCCAAGTGATAACTAAAGTTCAAAGAAACAGTAAAAATCATTTCGTTGAATGTAAAATTAGAACTGCTCAGGGTGGTCTGAAGTAGGTAAAGAACTTAGGTAAACGTCTAAAGTAATAGACTTTGCTACCTTCACATCTTTCTGGGCAACCAAATCATATAGCAATATAATGTCAGTTTCCAGTTTTGTGAGTTGCAATTTAAAAAATTTTTTCTACTGACTCTTTCCTCCCTTATTCCCTTCTTATTTTCCTCTGCCCCCTCTCTCTCTACTTTTTTTTTTCTTTCCTTCCTTTCTTCTTTCCTCTTCCTTAATGTCAGTTCTTAAGCAGCTGAGCACCACGGCACCTAAAAATTTCATCATGATACATAGTACAACCAGGTATATGATTACAAAATAGAACCCTGGAGTTGAATCATCCATGTTAAACTACAAATTAAGCTCCTGGCTGAACATCTGAGGTCATATCTTTCCAGAACATATTGGCTCTGGCTTCTGAAGCAAGTAAGAGAAGAGGAGAGAAAACAGTCTATCATGTCAGATATTAGTTGCCAAAAGACTGCTTCCTTATCCTTCTTCCCTCAACCACTGTCTTATACTAAATAAAGAATAAAATAATATTCTGGGTTGCTCTGTACCCTGTAGTTTTGCTCCAGGGTAAAAGGCCCCGAAAAAAAGATCATAGATCACGCATTGTGGTAGCCTAGATACAGAATAAAAATTAACCTTAGAGGTCATCTAATCTAACCCCTTCTTTTTTACCTGAGGTCACACAGGTAAATAGTAGCATAGATGTAGATTAGAAGTCAAAGGGCATCTATTTCAATCTCTTCAGATCACAGATAAGAAAAATGAAGTTCACTGAATTAAATGACTCATCCAAAGTCACACAAGTAGACAAGAGGCAGGTTTTGAGACATAAACCTTGGCCAAGGTTCTAACTCCATAGATAGTGCTCTGTTTCTACAATACTCCTCCAGTGAGTATGTTCAAGTATCTTCACTGTCACAAAAAATTTCACTAAAATCTATCACTGACTTTGATTGTACCATCCAGGATCCAGCACCCCCCAAATAAAATTTTGTCTCTTTCTACTGTGCTCTGGAAAGAGAATTGTTTCCCACTGAAGGAAAAATTTCAGAAAGGGGTGTGTTTGTGTGTGTGTGTGTGTGTGTGTGTGTGTATGTGTGTGTGATTAGATTTTAGATCAAGTGCCTTGTGTACCTAAACAGCATTCAGCTTTCCCCATTACCCTAAAATCATATGTAAAAAAAGGAATCAAAATATATTTGATCATTTGTAAGCATTTTTGTAATATGATTTATTTAATTAATCTAGCTCCTAAATTTTGGGCTGACTCCTTGATCCAAAGAATATTTGTCCAGCCTTATCATATAAATTAGGGTGCTTAGTAATGTTACTTGAATCAAAGAACAGCAATGATTTCCTACTGAAAAATTTTGCTTTCTTGAAGATCGAGCTATAGTTATTACAAATATTCTAGTCAGTTAAGAAACTATCTTTGCTCAGAAGCAATAATTGTTTTCCCTCTTTTAAACCATACCATGAATTGTAAACCTTGGGAAGCCTTAGAGCTTAATATAAGTCAACAATGGGACATTGGAGTTTAAAAAGTGAATGTGATTTTAGGCTGTAATGAGAAGCATAATAAACAGGAATAGAGGGAGAGTGGTCCCATTGTTCTCTGTCCTGATGAAACCCCATCTGTAGGAACCTGTTCAGTTCTGTAAACCACATTTTAGGAAAGAAACTGATCAGTTGAAGTATGCCCGGAGGAGGGCGATCAGAAAGTGAAAACTCTCAAGTTTATTCCCTATAAGGAATAGCTGAAGTTAAGTCTAGAGTGGAGAAGACTTAATGGGAACATGCTAGTTTTCTTTAAGGAATTGAAAAACTACTATCATTTGGAAGTGGCAGTAGACATGTTTTGTTTTGCATCAGAGGGTAGAAGTAGAAATAAGTGGCCAAATACAGTCTTGATGTAAGAAGAAGAAAAGAAAAGCTCTAATAATGAAAGGTATCAAAAAGTTGAAAAAGCTGCCTTGGTGAGAGGAAGGAGAGGAAAAAGGAACACAGTAGAGATCTTTAATAGAAGATAGAAGGGGGCTGGAAGCTAAAAGCTTAACCATTTGTCAAGTATTTTGACTAGAGTATTTTTGTTCAGGTATGAGTCAGACTAGGTGGCTTCTGATGGCTTCTTTCAATTCTGAAATTCTATGATTGTGTAACTCAAGCTGTGGTTCTTCCTTCAATGCAATTTAATGAATCTATGAATCAAACACAATAGGTTTCTGAATGACCCAAGAATTTTAGAGAGAATACAGATTGTTGTTCTTATTGTCTATAGAACTAGGAAAAGCTAGAATGCATTAAGAGGATTACACGTTACAAAAAGTACCAAAAAAAAAAAAAAACCCATGTAATCTGCCATCTTGCTAATCAATACATTAAGAAAAGTTGACTGGTTAGATTCTATGGTATTCAATTTTACAAAACGATGATCTATTTACATATGCTTTTCTTTCCACTAACCAAAGATAGGATGAATAGAAATGTCTTGAAAACAGTTAAAAATACTTTTAATTAATGTTTCATTTGTGAGTTGTTACTGGAGAAAAACAATACTGGCCAGCATAATTTGCACTGACTCTACTCATATTTACTGTTACTTTCTTTTCCTCCTAAACAGTGTAATTATATTATGAACATTCCACTTTACTGGAAATACAGGTAATTGCTTCCTTAAGTTATATATTCCAATTTACAAAAACAAAATGGAACTAAAATGGTGATACACATTACTTTTCTTGTTAAGTTTTTGGTCAGGTTTTCATTAGGTTTACCATCTCACATGTTGAGTAACCTTTAGCATAATGTATCTAGAAAAGACAATTTAATTCTTAGCCATATTTGTGAATTTCTTCCTTCAATGATTAATTTTCAAACAAATGGTTCTTTTCTCTGTCCTAGAAAAAAGATTTTTCTTTTTAAAATGTTTTATTGATATTTTTTTTACATCACTCACATTTCCCACTGTACTCCCTCCTTTTCTTTCCTAAAGACTCATCTGTTATAATAAAGCATTTTTTGAAGAAGGAAGGAAAATATATCAGGAAAACTAAGCAACATGGTAAGAAATGTAGCAAAGTTGACACTATATTCAACATTCTAAATTCATGGTCCCTCATTGATTGGGGGGGAAGGTGGAAATATTTTCCTATATTAAGAATGAGAATTTTTTTAAATAAAATAGTTCTTATCTTTTAAGTAGTGTTAAATTTTCCTGGAACATTATAAAAGCCTTTGTAAAAAAACATTCCCAGACCCTTCCCTATATGACAGGCTTCCAAAAAATCAGGCTATTGTGATATCAGATGAAATGAAACCTTGAAAATCTCATTAAAATAGTTGGATTTTAATAATAGCTTTTTCTCAGCATTGTTTCACTTATTTCTTTCCTGTTGCTCATTTATCATTCTTCCTCCTCTTTTGCTTTTATCTTATTGTTGTTGGTTTTGTTTTATAAACTAAATCATATAAAACTCCCTTTAGCCTCTTTCACCAATTTGGCACTTGAACTCATAATAGGATGGGTCTCCAGAGACAAACATGTTTTCCAGGGTTCTAGAGAGCAATTCTGAGAGATTGAGGTTTCTAATAATGTCACTCCTAAGACCCCATCTAGTGTGTTCTGCACTATCAATGAACCATTAGAACTGTCTTAGTTTTTAGAAACAGGTATTTAATGAGATATTGCAACATTCTCCAACCCAGAGGTGCACTTTCCTTTTGTACTGTAAGCCAATATTCTCAGCAGCTGATTCCTGATTCTCTATCCAACCTTGGACAATGAAACATATCTGATTTGATTTATAAAACTGCATTGTGGATATGTAATATATTCTTCACTTACTGAGGCAACAAATGAACTCCAGGAATTACACACTGATTCTGTTTTAGAATAAAATGTCTATGGAGAGTGTCTGGAGTTAGAAAAGATCTCAGCATTCAACAAATCTAATCACCTACCTCCTCATAGATCAAGAAGTTATAACTTGTTCCTATGATTTATCCAGATTATATATGTGAACTAGAGTCAAGATTTGAACTCATATCTTGACTCAAAATCCAGTGTTCTTTCCATAGCACTAAGTCTCAATCAAAGGAAGAATAGAAGGCAATATGTTTCTTCCAACAAGATTTGTTTATCCTAGCATTGACCTCTGCCAACAAGCAGGATTTGTTCTATCTTCTTGCTTGGGGGTAGCTCTTAAGTAAAAGGATTAACTACTTTGATTTTTTATTTAAATGCTTAATAGAATGGAAAATGACTTCCCTAAAGGATTGAGCACCCAAAGACTCAAATTGGCCTTTGAATATCAAGAAATGACTTTTATCCTGCAGCAAATTTTAAAACAAGAAGAGTTTTACAAATATAACCCTGTGAACTTTATAATTTCCCATATATCCCCTCTATTTTCATTCTAGGTGGCTGTGCTTGCTTAAGATATTTGCTGTCACCCTAGATCTTTACTTTGGCTTTAATCCTTAGCAGACTTCCTTTAGCATGATGGATCCTAGAATGGCAGGGCAAATGAATGCTTTGAAATATTTGTGAATTTTCACCATCTATGGCTAATTGGATACTCAAGGTCCCTTCTCTCAGGAATGGAGAATTATCAATTTCCTTTCTTTAATTTTATTGTTATTTTTTTGATATCCCCTACATTTCCTACTGTATCAATTCCTTATCCTCTCCAGACAGTTATACCTCATAATAAAAACTATCAAAAAGAGGAAAGCAAAAAAAAATTCAAAAAAGTAACCAATATAGTATTAATGTCTGGCATTATAAAGTGTTCTACATCCAAGATCCCTCACCCCTGCTAAGACTCTGGACTGTCTTCTTATATTAAGAATAATTTACTTTTTAAAAAATTCTTGACTTAAACTGAGTAGATTCCCATAAGTTAGGGAACAGTTGAATAAGTTATAGTAGATGAATGTTATGGAATATTATTGTGCTCTCAAAAACAATCAGCAGAATGATTTCAGAGAATCCAGAAGAGACTTACAAGAAGTGATGCTAAGTGAAGTGAGCTGAACCAAGATAACATTGTACACAGCAACAACAAGATTATGAGTTGATAAACTCTGATGGACATGGCTCTTTTCAACGTTGAGGTGACTCAAGCCAATTCCAATAGACTTGTGATGGATAGAGCCATCTGTGTCCAGAAAGAGGACTCTGGGGACTGAATGTGGATCACAACATAGTATTTTCAAATTTCTTGTTGTTGTTTGCTTGCTTTTCCTTTTCTTTCTCATTTTTTCCCTTTTTGGTCTATAAAAACTTGTGCAACATGGTAAATGTTGAAATACATATAGAAGAATCGCAAACATTTAATATATATTGTATTACTTGTGGTCTGGGAGAGAGGATAGGTGGAGGGGAGGGAGAAAAATTTGAAACACAAGGTTTTATGAGAGTAAATGTTGAAAACTGTCTGCATATATTTTGAAAATAAAAAGTTATAAAAAATCCTAGACTTTTAATATTTAACTACTATTGAAACTTAAGAATCTTTTGCCAACAGACATCACAGACAGTTTTTGTCCTCAAGGAACTTACATTCTATAAACCGAAATAATACACAAATACATGTATGTATATGTATATATTCACACCTAAACTCACAATTATAGGTCATAATAGATTAAAAAATACAAGGTGATAGAGGGCATTAAAAGCTGGAGGGACCAGGAAAGACTTCATATAGAAGGTGGTGCTTGAACTGAGCTTTAAAGGAAAGAATTTCTAAGAGGCAGAGATGAGAAAAAGTATGTGCTGGTCAAAAAGGACAGCAAATGGAAAGGTGAGAAATAGCAGGAAGACCAGTTTTGCTGAACTACAGAACATGGAATAGAAAGGTAGACTAAGGGCAGATTGTAAAATTCAAAGAAAAACCTAGAGCAAAGATAGTGAAGAGAAATATAAAGTTATCATCATTATCACTATTTTTTTTTAAATTAAGCAACACGTTGAGTCCTATTGGATAGCTCTAAGTTACTCTGCATGCATTGCTCTAAGTTGCTCTTATTCTCTTAGGTATGGGTCCCTACAGTTATCTCATCAGATGAGAATGTTTAGCTAAAAGATGAATGATTAGTTTTATGAACACACATATACATGAGAAGGTAGATCAGGAAACCTTAGGCTAAAATCCTTCTTACAAGCTGTGTGATCATGAACAAATCACTTTTTTAAAAAAACTTTTTTCAATTTATTTAATATTTCCGGCAGTTATATTTTTAATCAAAGCATTTTATTTTTAAAATATATACATGGATAATTTTCAACATTCACCCTTACAAAATCTTGTATTCTAAATTTTTCCCTCCCTTCCCATCACCTCCTTCCCTATATGGCAAGTAATCCAATATATGTTAAATATGTATAATTCTTCTATACATATTTCCACAAATATCATGCTGCACAAGAAAATCAGATCAAAAAGGGAAAAAAAGAGAAAGAAAACAAAATGCAAGCAAACAACAATAAAAAGTGAAAGTGCTATGTTATAATCCACACTCAGTTCCCACAGTCCTCTCTCTGGGTGTAGATCATCTCTTCATCACAAGATCATTGGAACTGGCTTGGATCATCTCATTGCTGAAGAGAAATTCCATCAGAATTGATCACTATATAATCTGGCTGATGAACAAATCACTTAACTTCTCTGCCTCAGTTTCTTCATCTATAAAATGGAATAAGAATACCCACAGCACCTACTTCTTAGAATTTTGTAAAACACACTAAGCTGGGGCAAATGAATTATGAGAGAGAGAAAGTAGTGGGATGGTAGAGCCCATTAAAGAAAACAGGACCACATTACCTCACTTCTATAATAGCAATATCATACCCCTACTTCATTGAAAAATTAAATTCTATGCTCCTTCAGGACAGGGTTTGTATCTCATTTACTGCTGTCTCCCTGATATCCAGCATAATATCTTGGGATATTATGGAAAGAGCTAAACAAATGCTTGTGGACTTGAATTGCTGACCAAGTGGCAATTCTAAGCTATGCAGGACTTGACTCTATCCTAGGAAGATACAAAGCATTATATTAATATGCTACTTATACACAGAGCAGTACAAATCATGGAAGGCTGAATCCATGATATAACAAAACAGACTAAATAAAATCAATCCTGAGACTTCAGCCTACACTATTTTTTGTTAGTTTTTTTAAAATAAGTTATAGCCAGATAAAATATTGCCACTATGATTTTGAGCATATTTAAAGGGACCCAGTGAAAGAAGTAAAGAAGACCCATTGTTTTCAGCTGCGCATTTAGAGAGGGTTAGGAGTCTTTGGAGATAGACCTTTAAACTCTGTATCTGACTTTAGACGTGCTGACCAAGAATATTTCTATCTTTTTTTTTTTTTTTAAAGAGCAAGTCTCTTAATCACAACAATTTAAAAGAGAAAGAAAGCAAATGTGGAAAGAGGTTAGACATGTCCTAATTAGAATATTTAATTGATTTGGGACAAAAAAATTAATCAAATTTAAAACTGAAAAGCTAGAGAAGAGCTTCACCTTCTGTATATACATGGAAAGCCATCACTGTCCCTTGACCTCTGACAATATCACCATAATGATAAGCACAAGCTCAGCAGGTGTTTCCATGCTAGAAAGTATTAGAATACAAAATGACCTTGGGACTTTGAGAAACTTTCAAAAATAAATGGAAGATCAGGAAAGATAAACAATGTAGGACTTTTTGGCAAGGAAAAAAAAAACAAATACTACCAATAGTAGCCCATGAAGGTGGACTCAGTTGAAATAGGACAGAAAAAGATTGATTTTCTGTAATAAAAATTACTATTGAAGTATGCATGGGAACAAATTAAAGATTCAATTTATAAATTGAATTATAAATGAGTTGGGTTCCAAAAGGCTTCTTTGGATCCAAAAATCATATTTTCCTACAGTAAAACCTATATTTTTATCTTTTTCCCCCTGAAACTTTTCCCCTTCAAACTTTTTTTTCCCCCAAGACCTTAATATCATAATTTGGTAAGGATGAGGTTAGGGTAAAGAAAGTGATGTATGCACAAAGGAAGACAGTGAAATATGAAAGGTTTACCAGTACTAGAAGTGCACACTTTGCTCCTCCCTGAATTTGTGTGCAGAAGAGAAGCTGGTGCTCTCCTTATAACCACTCCTGGCAGCTAATGTTTCCCTGACCCCTTAATTCAGTGGCACTATCTTCCATGCTGTGCTAACATCTTTCAAAGTAGAATAATAATTCTTCTGAAAAAGATGGCAGTGGGATGGTTATTGTTAGTGTAGCAGCCTTGTGGTTACATATGTGTAGGTGTGTGGGGAGGATCAGAGAAAGAAAGAGACCAAATGACCTCTCATTTCAGAATTCTAGGTTGCATATTGATTGCCTATTTAGTAGGATAAATCTTTAAAGAGCTATCAGCCAACTGAGTAGGAATTTGAAGTACAAAACAAACAAATAAATAAAAACTGACTTTACTTTAACATCAAACAAAAGATTTAAATAAACACTTCAGGGTGCACCTCAAATGTATACCAGCTGCAGAAGATAATGCTTGAAAAAGATCCCTAAAGATAACGCTGTCTCAGTAAGATTTTTTTCTTATGTTATTATAAAAAATGCAATTAACCCATAAGAAACAATGTTAATGTATACTAGAAACAGTAGACAGATATATACATTCTCATAAGCATTCATTTGTCTGGCAGGCTGGAAACTATTGCAAGTCTAACTTAAATCCATAGAGGTAGGCTAGGAAGATATTCATGCATCACTCAAAGGAGGATTAGAAATATTTTCTGCCACTGGCTGGTATTACTTGTTACGTGATAATCCTAGGTGATCTTTTTAGACAGCTTTTTTTTTTAAGAAAAGCAACTTAATGTAGGCATTTGTAGGCATTATTATTTCATTCTTTCAATCAGTATAGTAATATATAGGATATACCCATATTAGAGATGGCAATACTGAACCACAGAAATTGACTTGCATTGTATCAAGCATGAAATCCTATTTCTGAGCCATCAGGAATGTCAGTCCCTTTATGCAACATGCACATGCATCCCCAGTGTGCGTTGCAGGAATTTATACCCTATATGCAGTTATGAGATGGTTCAGATATCTTAATTATCCAACTACTTTAGAATCAGCTCCCTATCCCACACCCAGACTATCACAGCGTAAACTGGGTCTTGCCAATATTACAGCTTTAAGCAGCATTTACTCTTGTTGAACACAGCAGGTGGCAAAATGATTTAGCATCACAAGCAAATACATATGCTTGCTTGGGCCCGAATTCGAGAACAGATAAACCTCTTTTCTGGCCCATGGTTTAATGGACTAGAAATGTGATAAAAGGCACCTAAATCATTGCATATGAACTAGCTGTTCCTCCCTTTGTTGCACAAGTGAACTTTTTTTTTTTTAATATCATGCACTGACTGCATTTAAAACAGCTGATCATAGGTTATACTCTTCCCCCATCCTGTATTATTACCTTACTCCCCTGGTCACCTAACCCTACCACATCCAAATTAGCTCTTATAATATTTCTTTTCTCCTTTGGAAAAGGTATTGCCTCCATTTCGGGTACAGAATCCATGGTTGGTGGGACTTCAGTATCACAGAGGCAAAGAAGAACTTTGGAAAATCAACTGAATGGGAGAAGATATTAAGCAAGAAGTTACTAAAAAGATGCTGCCCTAGATAGTCACAAGAAGTACTGCCTGATCATTCTTCCTCATAAACGCCATTCTTTATTCCTGGTTCCCTTAGCTTGATGATGTCTCTCTCTCTCTCTCTTCCCCCTCCTATCATTTTCCCCAAAAGATACACACATCATTTTGCTTTTAGTATTATTCCTATTTTATGTTTGTTTTTTATATTCTTGTTTTCTGCCCTGAATCCCCTTGCTTCTATTTCCTACCTCCATGTTTACAGAGATCTTTACTAAAATCACAGTGGTTGGAGAGACCTCTGATTTTTTACTCTCTTTCCTGTGACTCTCTTCCCCCTCCTTTTCCCCAGAATAGATAAGTTTACCCCCCCAAATAATAATAATAATAAAAAGCTAACACAACCTTTTGCTCATCAACAAAGTATGTCTTGTTGTAGCCAGGAATAAGTTAATAAAACAAGGGAAAAGCTTAGTGGCTTAAAAATAGGTTCCTTGGGGTTATGAAGGAACAATGTTGTTTTTTCTTCCCAGCGTGCAAGGATTTAATTAAGTGATAACAGTCACCTTGGGGTGGCTGCGCAAGGCAATAATATCTAGGTGAAGAAAAATGCTGAAGAGAGTTGAGTACAGTCAATTTATCTTCAGAGAAGGCAATAAATGAACAAAGCGTAGGTATTTGGCTGATTGTTTTGGAATGTTTCCATTACTGATAAGCATCAAAATAAAAAAAGGACACAGATTTGGTATTTTCAGCATCTGAAATGTATTAAATACAGAGGGAGGAAATGAAGAAATCTGCTGTGAGGTCACATCCTTAATATTCTAATTACAAATGGCTTGGTAATTATTTGAGCTAAACATAGAACAAGGGAATTTTCATGTTGACACAAAGGATAGGAACACAGCTGAGTTGTGTATTTATGGCAAACAGAATACATGGCAAATTTTATGCTGGCCAGAGAGAGAGAGAGAGAGGGAGGGAAGGAGCAAAGGAGGGAGGGAAGGAGGGAGGGAGATGCCAAAAGGATGGGATGGGAGAAGTCTTAAGTGCAATGCTTGTAGATTATTTTTCTGATCACTCTTAAAAAACAAGAATTTCTCTGCTCAGATACTAAATTTAGGGATTTCATGGAAAGTTAGGCAGAATTTCTGTGATATATGTATGTGAGCAGTGAGGAAATAAAGAGGGTTTGACTTGGTGGACATGAATAGAAAAGAACAAGAAAATTAAGATAGTAACATTAATGGTCCTGAATGATATAATACAATCTGTGAAGGGAAAAAAAATAGTAGAAAGGTCTGAATAAAATCATTTGCAACTCAGGTCTATGGAGAAATAGTAGCAGTTCAAAAACATGTAGTATTTGAGCTCTAGAGAGAAACTTGAGGCAAGGTTTGAATGAACTGTGCACAAATGCTTTGTTGCTAAAACCTATGATGCCCCCATTTAATTTACTCTGATCATAGGGATTGAAGGGTTGAAGGATTGGTCAAGGTAACAAGGAACTTTCATTTCTTAGTAACAAGAAAAAACATTATTAAGGGAAGCCTCTTTCATTTCCATTCATATAGGGAACTCAAAGCACCCTGAAATATGAATTAATTCAGACACTTTTTCAGTGGTGGGATGAGGGGAGGAGTTTAAGGACAATGAAGCAATTTGTCCAAAACTATCATACAATTACCTTGTGAGCTATGATCTGAGATTCCTACAATGTTTGTCTATTTAACTGCTTTCTTGGAGATTACCTCATCCCTCTTTTCAATTTCTTCTATCACACAGTATTGGTAGAGAATATATAATAAGATTTCTATTTCCAACTAGATCAACCAAGACTTAGAACAGGAATCATAAGTTTGTCTCTTTGCTTCATTTTCAGTTGACTGAGTTGGACTAAATGACCTTTCAGATTCATTTCAGTTCTAAATCTATGATCCTAGGGATGTATGCCAATTATAATAACCATGGCTATCCTGAGGACAGTTTTAATAATTTTAAGAATCTGTTAAATTTTCAGTGTGAGCCACGGCTACAGAGAGGGCCTTGATTTATTGTTTCATTGATGGGTTAGACTTAAGAAACAGTAAATAATGCACATTAAATTTAAAAGTAGATTATGAATATATGTATTTTTCTAGTGAGATGGTTGTTAAACAAATACTTATCAAGACACTTCTGACAATTGACATTTATATGGCACTTGCAAATTTGCAAAATAAGATGAATACATTCTCATTGACTTATTGATATCTTATTTGATAATCACAATTCCAATTAGCTATTGTTGCAATTATTATTATCATTAACTAATAAGGAAATTATGCCTGAGAGGTATCAACTTTTACAGGGTACAGGGCAATATTTGGACCCCAAATCTTCCTGACTCCACGCTCAGTGCTATAACCATTGTACTTGCCAACAATGACGGAAGTGGCAGTTGTGATGGTGATCATGATAGTGGTAGCATTGGTGAACATAGAAGTGTTGATACTTTCCATTAGTTTAAGCATTCAAAAAAGGGTTTCCTTAAATAGAGTTTGGGGCCAGTTGTTGCTGTCATACAAAGTCTTTCTCATTAATACTTATAGGTCCCATGAGCCACACAACCCTGACACTTTTAATTTATCTCTAGCCACTATCCCCACCCTGAGAGAGTTGTCATAACCTCTTCTCCGCCTGTGGCATATAGTCATCACTTCCCTTCTTCTCCCTTAGCACTCATAAGCAGTAGCAATAAAAGTAGAGAGACTGCCCTCATACATACTTCTGAAAAAGAGCTGTTTGGATAAAATAAGCAATGAGTTCCTCTTGTTATGATTGTTTATTTTCTTTTTAATGAGAGGCAGTATGGTGCTGTGAATTGACTGAGTGGTGGGTTCAGAATAGAAGACCTTGTTTCAAGTCCCGCCTTTGACACTTATAAGCCATGCTCCCTTGCCGCCTTTCTGGAACTCCATCATCCAGCTACATTGGGGCATTCCTCTCTCCATCTCCTATTGCCATGCCTTTGCTTTTGATGTACCCCATGCCTGGAATTACTTCCCTCCTTCCCCCCACCTTTTAGTTTCCCTAGCTTCTTTCAATTTCTTTCAATTTTCAACTCAGTTCTGATATTTTTCAGGAAGCCTTTTTAAGGTCCTCCCAAATGTTGTACCTTTCCTTCTGAGATTATTTTCCAGTTACTCTCTTCATCTCATGTATATCCAGTTATATATATGTTGCCTCCCTCTTTAGAATATGCTCCTTGGAGAAAGGGACTATGTTTGCCTTTCTCTATAACCTTGGCACTCGGCACAGTTCGTGGCACATAGTAAATACCTAAAAATGTATTTTGATTAATTGTTTAATGTGATTATAGACATTCATTTAACCCTTCTGAGCTTCAAAACTAAGTTATAGATAGATTGCTATGTGGCCAGGTAGATGAAGTCTCCAGACCAGGAGGCTCCCAATGATAAAATCACAGGTCCTTCAAACACTATTTTTTTTTTAATGAAAAAAAGGCTATTATGTGACAGAATATCCCATTACTTAGCTAAATGACAGATTATTATTATTAACATGTGTGTGAGAAGGGAACAAAAAGACCATGGGCTCATATGATCACAAGCCTAAATCTGGTAGGGATCTCAGAATTAATCTAGGTCATATTCTGCAGTATGGATTTTAGTATTTATTATTATTAGCTATACTTAAGATCATTTCATGAGGTATTTCCAAAAGGTTTTCTGTTGACTTTTTCTCATTTCAATTTGATTCTGCAAAAATTTTAAGTGCTTGTCATATACAAGTCACCATATTTTCCAAACCATTTTAAAGAAGAAAATATATTTTTTAAATGAACCTTCAAGAAAAACCACAATGCAAGGCAGTATTAAGCAGGTCAGGG
The DNA here is from genome assembly GCA_023553655.1 of Myrmecobius fasciatus. Taxonomy (NCBI): domain Eukaryota; kingdom Metazoa; phylum Chordata; class Mammalia; order Dasyuromorphia; family Myrmecobiidae; genus Myrmecobius; species Myrmecobius fasciatus. Next base: position 872,226 of record JAJPUD010000039.1, on the reverse strand, counting down.
AGTCTTCTCTTCCCTAGGCATTGGGGTTTCCCTTATCTTTCTGAATACTTGTCAGTGCTTTTTAATAAAAATATTCTCAAAGGTCCTATGTCAAGATTTAGGTGACAGATCCCTTAGTGACAGCAGATTTTAATACTAGATGACTTAGTGTTTCCTGCTGACAGCTGTCCAATGCTGGCCACCCTAAGAGCCAAACTGCTTAAGGAATTATTTACTCTTGCATTCTAAAGAGATTTGTAAAAATTGAATGAAAGAAGTATGCATGACATTGGTGCTTTTTAAGTATCAATTCTGATCCTTTTGGACTATCAGAAAAACAAAACAAAATGAAAAATGGTTTGACAATAGCAATATGCTTTTTGAACAAATGGTTCCAGTCTATAGATTTGTTGACTTTTACATCTTTAGCACTTTGGAAGATGGAAAGTATTGTATGTAATATTTAATAATGTTTGTTAAGATAAGAATATGCATGACATTTGACAGTGGAAAGAGTATAGGATTTATAGTCAGACAACCTGTTAAACCTTCCTCTATCACATACCATTTATATAACTTTGGGCAAATTATTTAAGTCTCTGGACCTTAGTTTCCTCATCTGTAAAATGAATAATGAATATGTTGAGTTAGATTGGGAGTTAGTTTTTACCTGCTTCGTGGCAATTGTTCATATCCTTCCCCTTTCTCTCTGTCTGTTTCTGTCTCTGCCTCTCTCAATTTCTCTCTTGCTCATATATGTTTATGTATGTGTGTGCATGTGTAAAGCATATATATATATGTACATATATAAATACTTGTATTAGAATATAATTGTTCCTTGGTAATCCTGTTTTTTACTTTATTCATTTAAAGGCATTATTCTGAGAAGGAGTCTATAGGTTTTACTGCATTATTAAAGAAGTCTGTGGGGGAAAAAGGTTAATAATCCCTTAGACAAGATGGTTTCTCAAGTTCCTTCTGGCTCTGTAAGTACAATCCATTACTTCCTACAGATCAATGTGAGCCAAACTCGTAGGGTCTTTCAGGGAATCTTGATTTAGTAAAGACAATTGCATAGTGGTGGTAGAACTCAATGTCTGCTTTTTGACTAAATGACTCAATCCTATACACATATATCTCAATTTTTGATGTTAAGGTGGTGAGAGTTGGCTGCTCTTTGTAAAGAGTGTATGTAAGCGGGGCAACTAGGTGGTGCAGTGGAGAGAGCACCAGCCCTGAAGTCAGGAGGACCTAAGTTCAAGTCTGGTCTCAGACACTTAATATTCCCTAGCTGTGTGACCCTGGGCAAGTCACTTAACCTCAATACCTCAGCAAAAAAAAAAGAGTGTATATAAGCACAACATGATGGGAAGGAAAACTGAAGGATTTGGTCATACTCCAAAGACTATCAAACCATTTAGATAACAGTTGGTGTAGATAGAAGTAGATATCTGAGTTTCTAGTGTATGTATATACCAAGAACAAACAGCTTTCCACATTTTCTGAAAATTTTGGTTCCTACCATACCACCATCCATCTACATCTCTGGGGGTTACTAACCTTCCTATTAAAAAAAATAACAGCTGTTATCTCCTGTTCTCCTATGTGTCTGGAGCAGGAGATACTCATTGAAGTTATGGTTTTCCTTGATGCAAAAGAAGTAGGAAATTTTCCTGCTCCAAGGCATCACATGCTTCAGAATAGTTTTGTGGAATGAGAACAGTGGGAGTAGGGAAACTATTAGTAAATTATGATGTCAGGTGGTAACATTCACTAAGTATTCATTTAGAGTCAACATAACATAATGTAGACAACCTCAGCTTGGACTTAATAAAACTTGGGTTCAAATCCTGCTTGAAACACTTAATAGACATTTGTACATATTATGTGTATGATCTTTAGCAAGTCTTTAAACTCCTTGGGCCTCAGTTTCCTGAATTAAGAATTAATAAAATTAATTAATGAAGGAACTTCTAAAGTTCCTTCACACTGTAAATTTATGATCCTATGATGAGTTGAAAACTGCTAAGATTCATGATTCTTGTATCTAAACTTTCCATGCATCATAAAGGTCTGGGGACATTAGAGAAAATCTTTTCTATGTATAATTAGTATTCAAATTTTTTTTTTTGTATAGAATGGTTATAGTCTATGAACTTGATAATTTAAATAATAAACAATTAATAAAGTATATGTATATTTGTGTTGACCTTTCTATTTTCAGTCTGAGTTTATTTTATAATTGTTGATAAAACTATAGTGGATCCAGTGAATCTAACAAAATGATAAATTGTGATGTTTAGCCATAGAATTGTAGAAGAGGAACGTACCTTGGCTGTCATCTAGCTCAAAACCTCATTCTATAGATGTAGGAAATGGAAATTTGAGAGAAAAGAAATGATTTTCCCAAAGTCATTCAAGAATGGCAAAGAGGAGATTAGAATACAGGAATACAAGATATTGAGCACCAGTCCAGTGCTGATGATTTTTGTTTGCAAAATTAATTAAGATCCTTTTGATGATCTCTAAATTCAAAAGGAAAGTATAATGTATCAGTTAAATAAACAATCCAGTAGGTTTAAGATAAAAATACCATTACTAGCATAATCTATTAATTTATTGTTCCTTGAAAGATAACAGACAATTCAATGAATTTTAGCATCTTGTGTGTGTGTGTGTGTGTGTGTGTGTGTGTGTGTGTGTATGATTTCCTTCTTATATTACACTCACACCAACTCATACTAAGGAAGGAAATACACATACTTTTTTTCATCATAAAATGATTCCTAGACTGCTATTGATGTGGTATGTGAAAGAATGGAGGTATAAGAGAATCTGGATTCAAATGTTAACTTTACCATTGAATAATGGGGCACATTACTTAACCCTTCTTAGCCTTGATTTCCTCCTCTTTAAATTGGGGTTTGAACTAGAAACAATTAAGGTCCATTCCAATTCCAATGCTATTCTCCTGATATGTTTATTTCCAACTTATTGTGTGTAAATATATATTTTGGCTGAGGCAATTAGGGTTAAGTGACTTGTCCAGAGTCACATAGCTAGGGAGTATTAAGTGTCTGAGGTCACATTTGAACTCAGGTTCGCCTGACTTCAGGGCTGGTGCTCTGTCCACTGTGCCACTTAGCTGCCCGTGTGTATACACATTAAAGAAGAAATTATTAAGCACCAGTTACTGTATGCAAGGGATTATGCTATGTTTAGTACATACAAAGACAAAAATGAGACAATTCCTGCCCCCAAGGAGCTTTCATTCTATCAGGTGATACAACATGGACAGAAATAAGTAAATACAAAATATCAACAAAGTTATATAAGGCAATTTCAAGAGGGAGGTAACACTAATAACTATGGAAATCATCAAAGGACAGATATGGAAGCTAAATCTTAAGGGAATTAAGAGACTGGAAAAGTGGAAAGTAAAAAGAGAGAATTTGGGAATTATAAGATTTCTGCCAAATCTGTCAAGTCAAGAAGGTGTGTAATGGTATGCTATTTATGAGCTACTAAGCACAGTGGATAGAGCCTGGGGCTTGGAACCAGGAAGACATTCATCTTCATGAGTTCAAATTCAGCCCCAGATACATACTAGCTGTGTGACCCTGAACAAGTCTGTTAACCTTGTCTCATTTTCTCATCTGTAAAATGAGCTGGAAATGGAAATGGGAAACTACTCTGGTACCTTTGCCTAGGATATCCTAAAATGGGAACATGAAGAATCAGACATGACTGACAGGACTCAACAACAACATGAATTTGTCTATATGACTGGAACAGAGATCATATTGATAAATAATGCAGGAAAGGACTGAAATATGCATGATTCTACAGAGTTCATGATTTTTTGTAATCTTGTTTTGCCTACATCCTTTGGCAACTGGAGATGAAACTGACATGGTTAAAGGAGCAAGGGAAGGAAAAAGAGTTTAAAAAAAAAAACAAAGAAAAGCAATTGGACTTCCCAGTGCTCTTGTGGGCTTTGGATAACTAATATCTTGACCAAACCATAGTGACTATCTTGAAACTGGGTGCTTTGCTCAGCATATGCATTTGTTGGTGGAGGTAGGAATGCTTGTCAAAGTCAGTTATGCCGTGTAAATATTTTTTTTCCTTTTCCATATTGGAAAGAAGGATTTTAAAAGGAGATCCACAGCAGCCCAAAAGACATTCAACAACAATGAACCTGGCTTTAAAGGGCCATTGCAACCAGGGCCATCTCCCATCATCCTGTTATATATCTGGCCACTGAACCCAGATGGCTCTGGAAGAGAAAGTGAGGCAGGTGACCTTGACCAGCCCTCCCTCACATAAATCCAATTCACTTGCATGTCATGGCATTACCTCCCTGATGTCATAGTTCTCTTCAAGAATAAAAAAGAAACAACAAAGGAACAGTTTTTCAAATCTTTACGTCTCTGTTTTCACCCATAGTGCTTTAGCCTTGAACCCCCTATTAACATGGATGGGAACTACATACCTAAATCCACATGCATGAAGTTGATAAAACACTCCTTAGTATTAGTTTTGACTCCAGTGTTATAATACAAATCATGATAATATTCTTATATCTCTGTATCTCCTAGCCAAAAAAAAATGAATACAATCTAGCGCTCTACCTACTAATAAATTATGACTTCTGTCACAGTTTATGATTATTACCCCATTCCATATAGATAATAAAGTTCTTCTTCATAATACTTTATGTAAAAGTTTGTTAATAAATAATGATAATTGTAGTTCTATCGTGCCTTTCATGGAAGATATTTTTAAAATTTATAAATAGGAATTCAATCCTGTTATGACCTCTTAAGGGAGGAATCATTATACCTATTTTATATACTTATGAATCAAATTTATGTGTGCAACTTAAGACTGTGTGTCAACATAATCCAAAAAACAAATTGGAAGATAAAATTACGGAGGGAGCTTTTTAATCTACTGTCCTAGATTATTACAGAATTTAACTAATAAGTACTTATTATTAATAGACCCCGGGATACTCAGTTGGTTAGAACACTGTATTTATGAGGCCAAAGTCACAAGTCCAATCTCCATTTGAACTAGTCATGTTCACTCTGTTCCATGGCCATAGACTTATTCTTAATTACAGCTATCCATATATGTATGGATGTAATGTATATGAGATAACTTCATGTGTGCAGTGATCCCATAATGATGATCTGAAGAGTAGGTGTCAATAGGCACTACTCTGTCACTGACATTACAAAATAACACAAAATACTTTATTGATTATAAATATTAGACCATATTTGTATATAATTTCTTGTATTTAGTAGATGCTTAATAAATGCTTGTGAAACTGAATGATTGGTATAATACTTATTAATTATTAATAATAATATGAACAGTTAAAATAGGTAAGGTCAAAGAAAGGAGTATACCCTGAGGTAAGGCTCTTAAGTTGGAGGTCTATGAACATTTAAAAAACAGACAACTGTATCTCAGTATAATTAGTTTTCTTTGTAATCCCACGTTTTTCATTTTACACATTTAAAACATTATTAAGTTAAGGCACACTTTGACTTCAGGTGACTGCTAAAGGAAATAAAGACACACAAAAAAGTTAATAACTCTATGATGATGCCACGGTCTCTATTTTTTTTTTATTTAAAAACAACCATTCTTAATAGACTCACTCTTTCTCATACTTCCTATGATATTAAACTGAAATATATACTACTATATACCTACTGTTAAATACTCTTGGAATCTATCCATAAATTTATTCTGAAAAAATTCTAACAGAAAAGCAGTGAGGAAAACAGTTTCAAAAATTACTGTTTAGCTACCACTTCTTTTAATGTTGGATAGATATTAACAATTAACTATTGTTTCTATTATGATCTTTGCTGGTTATAAACAGTCTTACCAGAAAGACTTCACTGATGATAATTTATAAAGTCAGATAATATGGTAAGAGCTACAAACTCCTCCTTCATTTTAGTTGTTTTCTAAATATATGGCTACCAACTGAGCAGAGTAACTTGCCACTCACCTGTGAAATGTGAGTCACTGTCAGGGAATTAATACTTGCAAGTTTTTATCCCAAAAGGAGAATAAATCACTATGAAATCTTAAAGAACTAGACACTTACCATCTATCCAACAGTGTATTAAGCATTCACATTGACATTAGAAAGACATTGATTCTAGGGATGCAGAGACAAAAAGGAATGTATCCTGACACTCAAGGAACTTACATTCTACTAGGTGGGGTAGGGTGGAAGCTGTAACATATATTCACATATATACACACTTATAAATATATGTAGACATAAAAATATAGAAAGAGTTCACAGAAAGAGAGACAGAGACACAGAGAGACATACTGACAGATAGACAGAGACAGAGAGAGAGAGAGAGAGAGAGAGAGAAAGAGAGAGAGAGAGAGAGAGAGAGAGAGAGAGAGAGAGAGAGAGAGAGAGAGAGAAAGAGAAAGAGAGAGAGAAGAGAGAGAAGGAGAAAGCAAATACAAAGTAATTTCAGAAAGAACTTCCTGTAGGGGGTGACAGTTGAGTAGAAACACAGAAGACTTCATTAAAAAAAGATATTTTCTATTCATAAAGGGTCTACGAATTATTACTTAGAAAAGCCTATTTTGCCAAAAGAGCAGCTATAGAATGAGGCTCTCTAGCAGGGCCTTCCTTTTTTTTCCTCCTCAAAGGATGTTCTGGGTTCCAGAGGCCTGCTGCATATTTGAGATTCAGGATGCTATTTACCAGCTGGAACAAGAGTATGCGATGTTGGAATGCTGAGGAGTTATGTTTTTGTGTTTATGTATTTTCTCCATAGGCAAAAGAAAGAAAAAAAAAAAAGATGTTCTTAGGAACAGTATAGACTGGTAGCCATTTTTTTCAGTCAGTGGATGAATTATTTCACATACATTTAAGAAGAATCACGCCCCTCCTTGATATGACTGAATACACTGACCATATCTCACTTGCATCAATGTTAGGAAAATGGTACACTGGGGCTATTTCTCCACTCAAAACTCTATGCTAGTCACATTCCTGGCTCCTTAACATGTTTCAACAATAGCCAGCTCCTGGTGATAGTGTTATTACAGGGATTTAGCCACATAAACCAGCCTTCCAATAGAAAGAAGTATTTTTCTAAAAAATCATTTCCAGGATGGCATTTAGGTCAGTTCACAAATAATGTCTTTTCTGGAGCTGATGTTAATATTTTTCTAGTTATTCCAGAAATCACTGCACTTTAGCAGAAACTATTATAAGGCAATGCCATCTGCGTTAATTTCACACACACACATAAGAATACATTGCTAATTTCACTTCATTCTGATCAAAAAAATAATGATTATCAAACAAAATAGAATATTTCTAAGTTTGTGTTAATTTGGCTATAATAACCAGTATACTTATATGCCACATGTTACTAATCCTTTATGGAATTGGTAATTGTGTCACAAGCTAAAATGAAGTCAATACATGAAGTTCATGCCATGATATATATCTTCCTAAGAAAAATGACACAAAATGAATGACTGAATGACTGGCAAAAAGACACCAGGGAATATCAGCCCCATTCAGTGCTTCACTCTTCCTGAGCTCACTTGCTCCCATTTTGGTCAAAACATTCTAATCTGCAGCTGCAATAATAGAGCCCCATTCTGCAAGAATCTCAGAATGAAGGAGATACAAGTGCTCTCCTTTGGACAACTGGCAATGACTATTGTCTTCTTACTTCCATTGTTCAACTGTCCTAGAACCATCATTATGCCAGTAGGAACAATGTGGAGGAAATTATCAATCATCACAGAAGAAATATAATTTGAAGACAATTATGAATTTCCCTTTAAGTTGTGTGTAAAATATAGTCAAAAATCAAGAACTTAGGAAGATTTATTTAAGGAGAAACAAATAGTGGGAGTCCACATCCCTCCTTCTCACCCTCTACAGTGTCCAAAGAGATTTGTTGAGAAATCACCTAACTTTGTGCATCTGATTAATAATCTAGCAATGAAGGGAGAAGAGGAGGAGGAGGAGAGGGGGTAATAGATTGAAGCTTGAGGCTAAGGGAAAGAAGCAGGCAATTTCATGGATAATCCATCCCTTTGGGCCTGTGTGGATTGAATGAATGAGAAGCATTTATTAATCCCTTAATATGTGCCAAGCTCTATGCTAAGCGCTGCAGAGGTACAATGCTTGCTAGTGTTTAATCCACTTCAATTTTTAAAATGCAAAGATTCACTACTGAGAGTACTGCTGTATGAAGTTAAGGAGGCAGGCAAGGTTTCCTATTTCTGCAAATAAAGTTTGGGATGGATGTAGAAAAAAGAATACTACTGCTCTTCTCCCCCCCCCCCCCAAGCCACATGAATGGATGTTTAATTTACAATTAGTAAATTAAGGGGGGGATGAACATTTTGCTGGGTTAGATTGAGCATAAGCAATTTTTCAGAAGATGAGAAGAAAAATTTTCCATCTTATTACCTCAGATTTGATTGACCCTCTAGATTTATATATTTTAGACTGACTTCATATTACTGCCCTCTTGCCCACTACATTCTAACCAAATTACTCTACGTTTCCTGTTCTTACCACAACTCCTGTAGACAGGTGTTACTATTATCCCTCATTTTACCACTGAGGAAAGCATATAGAGATTAAGTTACTTGTCTAAAGCCACATAGCTATTAAGTATCTGTTATAATATTAAATGTATATTAAGTTAAATTTGAACTCAGGTCTTCTTGACTCCAGATGCAGTGCTCTATCCATTACACTATTCATCTAGCAGCATAAGCTGAAATGTCAAGTTATTGTCAAATAGAGTTCATGATTAAGAGGGAACATTACTTAATGGCACAAAAATCTTAAAGAGACAGAATTAGCCTACCCCTATCATTAGAAATATATTCAATATATGATTCAGTTTCACATTCTCACAGGAAGGTATGTGTTGTACCCTCTCTATAGCCCACTGAAAAAACAGTCTTATTTACTTTTGGAACCAACCACCAAAAGGCTGGGTTTTCTCCCTCCCCTTCCCCAACCCCCTTCTTCTCGACCAATGTTACCATTGGTTGTGTTATATCACTTGGTATTGGTGAGAGAGAAACCATTTTTTAGTACAGAAAATCTTTTCCATGCCTTTCCTACCATCTTGGTAGGTAATTATGCAGTGACCTAACCCTCTGCAATACTGGGTAGTGTATCTGTCTTGGACCTCAAAAGCCTAGGTGGTAGCTTGTTTTCCTGCTCCTTGAGCAGCAGCATCTCAATGGCTACCATAGCATATCCTCCTCTTCCTCCACATTTTCCTTTTCTCTTCCCCTGATTTTGGAGAATGAGTTCTCTTTAACCCTTCGACCCAATCTGATGCCAATGGAAATAATTAAGGCTGACATTTCTAGGGTTAAACATCAAGTAGGAGGAAGAACTGAGAAAGGAAATTCCCTAGCTCCTTCAAAATGAAAAGCTGAGGGTATATACCTTCTGTGGTTGTCTGTGAGATGCTTTCACATCCATGTGTCAAGGGTTTTTCAAACTGACAACTTGCAAATTTGAAATACAAAAATGCCCAGAGCGATATTTTAGTGGCTCAGGGAAACTCTTGTATGGGAAAAAGAATTCTAAAGTGGAACGTCTCTTGAAATCACACAGGGCCTGACCACGATACTCTAATTATGCTAATTGCTTCAATGCCCTTGCTTTATTTATGCTGAGCAGCTAAGATAAATAAAGGGAAATTGCTTTGGATCTAACTATATTCATATCAGAATGCAAACTAGCCCGTGTTTGTTATGTGATTGCTGATCTGTTTACACTAAATTCTGCAGGTAATTGCAGTTTTGATTACACATTTATTTCGAACTGCACAGGTCCCAGGACTAGGTCTGTCTGTTTTTATAATTAAACCGTTTTGTAATATCTAAACTCACTAAAGAGCAAAATGATGCTTTAAGAATTTACATATTTTATGCATTAAAGAAAATACTTTGGTGAGCAGTGACAAAAGGAAACAAACAACAAAAGTTAAAAAAAAAAACTATGTTTATCACTTCTTTAAAAAAATGGACAGCATGTTCTGGATTTGAAGAAATCAGAGACATCTGTTCCAAGGCCTGTTCAATGAATGGGACAGATGCCCCACGCATCCCTCTAATCTGTTATACTGAACATCATTTTTGAACTTTCAGTTGCAACTTCAATATTAGCCAAATATATTAAAAGAATATGCTGCACTTTAGTGATTTCTAAGATGTTAGAATAATATCCTACACCTCAACTTAGATCTGGAAATGCTTCCTCCCCTACTTCCATTCTTCTCTTCAGAAGCCAATATTTTTCAGAAACTAACTTGTCCACTGTTATTTTGTGGGATCTTGATGGTGTTTATTTTGCTTCCTCATATCTGGATGCTGTCTGTATCTTTCCTCTCTTTAGCAAATGTCCATTACTTAGAATCCCAAGGTATGGGGGGAGAAGTTTTTTGACATACTGCTACAAATTTAGGGGTGTGTCATATCCATATTAACTCTTCATCCATCAAATTCTGAAGTCTGAAATTGTCTGCCTCCACTTGATTAGAAAGCTAATGTTAGTCCATGCAGACTAAGTTAGAAAGCTTTTTAATCTAGACTCTACTAATAGCAAATTTTGTGTTGAGAGGCAAAAGGATGAAAATGACCCACAGTTCTATTTTGCCTCTTGAAGCAAATGTGGGAGAGCACTTCCTTCCAAAGAGAAAATAAGGAGAGTTGAGAGTTGATGAAACACTTAACACCTCTAAGAATGTGCTCATAGGGAAAAGTATTTCCTAAACAGTGCTTTCAAGACTAATAGGATACCAAGGAGCAATTGGAGTAGAAGATAATGAGAAATAGATGATCTATTCCAGGGCTGTCCCAAGTTCTAAGGTTTCCTCCTAGGCATTTCTATTGCAGGATTCATCACAAGTTCATAGATGTATGACCTTGTGATTACTCTATGAATTGTTTGTCTATGCCTAAGGTACTGGGAGATCAGAACTGGAAAGAAGGGTTTCTCTCAGTGGTTGTGCTCTCTTCCCTTTACCTCTAGAGATCCTCAAAACTACTTCTGGAAGTTAACTCACATTAACTTTTTTTCTTCCTCTTCTGGTAAGAAATATATTTCCCAGGGTCTTAGTAAGAGCTGCTATATTTAGACCTACAAGAGATCTTAGACTAGGTCATCTAATACAAGTACTTTCCATTTACAGATAAGGCATAGAGTGTCACAGGGCTAAGATTTGAAATCAAGTCCTCTTATTTATAATCCTCTACTCTTTTGTGTTGTACAAAAACTAATCTGCCAATCAATTTTTGTTCTTCCTCATTAACAGAATGAAGAGGATGAGAGAAAATCTTAAAGTATATTCTTGGTTTCATCAAAACTAAAAATAAAGAATGAAAAATATATGTAATATGGATATTTCCGCAAATATATGTTATATCTATCTCTCTATTGGCAGGCAGATAGAAAGATTATACTCTTATTAATTTTAACATAGCCAAATTTTATCTTATTTGGGGAATAAAATCAAGGTTCTGTGTTAAAGGAAAGGTAATGGTAGGATTTGGGAGTGCCAGGTTTCAAATCTAGTTTGCTTAGAATAAGATAAAAGTCCTTTGATTCTTTTCTTGTCTATTCAAATAGTCAACCTTAACCCCAAGATTTCTTGCCACCCTCTGGTGGCATATCAGGATATAACATATTTAAGCCCTTTAAAATCTAGTCCAAGTTCATAGGCAAGTTCAGTTTACCCCAAAGCAAGCTTGAAATAGTATCCTAATGAGAGACTTGGCTTTGTTCTAATTGTCTAGGTTTAAGCTTGGGGTTCTTCTCAAGTCCCACTTAATGTCTTTATCCCTCACTTAAAGAAATGAAAATGGATGGAAAGACAGATCTTTAATTTCCATTATTCTTTACTCTCTTAAGTTTGTTTATAATTTATTTTTAAATATGGTATAAGGTTTCCTTAACTGAAAAATTAGGAAGTTTGACTAAATGACTAGTAAAGTCAAGTCTCTTCAAATTCTAGGACCCATGATCCTATAATAAGTTTTCTTTTCTTCTTCATAAATTTTTTTGGGGGGAAATCTCTCATAGTACTAAGCACTTTAGATTCTTTTTTTGCTTATTCTTGGTCATTTCCTTTCTGAATGGAATTTCTATTTTCAAATCTTTTGTCTCAACATCTGCTGAGCAAATACCAGGGATTCACTGTATTGAAGATAGTATTTGCACAATTTTCCCCAATGATTTAATATTTTATTCCCACTCCACCAATTACATGTAAGAACAATTTTTAACATTAGTTTTTCCGAAGTTTTGAATGCCAAATTCTCTCCCCTGAAGAAGAGAATTCATCCTTCCTTCTTCCCTTCACGCCTTCCCTTGTTGGGAAGGCAAGCAATTTGATACAGACTATACCTCTGCAGTCTTTGTTTGCACAATTTAAGTGAAGAGGGTGTGTCAGTGATGTAATGATCTCCTTAAGGATACTACCTCCCTGGGAAAGGTGAGGGTTACATTTTTTATTTTACAACCATCTTCCACCCAGTACTCCTGGGTATACAGTACTCCTGCTCTTCATTCAAATAATTTGCCTCACTGTTGCAAAGGCTAAATTCTGACTTGGGTTGTTTATGTGAAAGTTACTAAATTACTGTACCACTGAAATGATGCTCTGTCCTATATTGTATTTGCAAGATGTTTTAATATATATTCAGTAACCAGTGATTTGATTTTCCCCTGATCTCATTGCCGCTTCCCTGTATATTGAACCTCTGGAGAACCCCATCCACTGATCCCCCATGACTAACAAGCTGTCTAATTCACCAATGGTTTCCTTCATTATTTTACAGGTTCAGCTTGGAAAAGCTCAGGATACGTAGTGAAAAGACTTTTACAAGGACTGGTATAATAATGCTACGGTTATGTCACTGTCCTACTTCTGCTGCATTCATAAGTCTGCCCAATAAATTAGCTTTTTATTATTATTTTAAAACAGGCTTCAGACCCTGTGCAAAGCAAAGGATATTTTATCGAAAAATAAAAGATAAACATATTTCATGGGCTGTCTCTCTGTGTATATATAATATAGATAGATATATACAAATACAAACATATATATACACATGTATATATGTGTCTATAAATGTATGTACATATGTATGACTTAGACAGCTTGTGGATTTATCTACTGATAATTCTTGTCCTTCAATTCCAGAGAGTGAAAGAAAATCATTTTTATCCAATAGTTATGAAAGGTCATGAGTGAGGAAATACATTCTAGATACCATCCCCCAACCTTTTAACCTCCCCCACTATTGAGCTCTGACTATAAAGAAACAAGATGGAAAATTCATATCATATCAAACCAGATTTGCTTTCTGAATAGAATATATATATATATATTCTCTCTATATATTTTGTTTATATAGATTATATGTATATGTTCTCTCTATATATATTTTAAATATGCATACATATGTTTTAAAAGTCCTTTTTGATTCTGCCTATTATTTTTTCCTCCCTTTTTCTACTTTCTATTTTTCCTCATTTTTTTCTGATGCATCCTTCTCATTTCTGTTTTGACTTGGTTTCTCTCAGCTTATATGTCTCTCACCTTCCTTCTTGTTTCATCTTTCCTAATCTGTTTTTCTTTCAAACAGTTGAGTATCTGTTCTGGGTGCTAAAAAGAGAAATCATTATTCTGAGGCTTCTGTCATTGTAACATTCAGAAACTTCGACAAAAGTGTAAAATATTAACTACAGAATCATCAGAAGACTTTAACACCATCATTAGAATAATGTCTTAAAGACAAGTGGCCCAGAGAAACAGTACTGGAATTCAAAGTCTGCCTATTACTTTTGGCTCCCCAATGTTGTTCCATGTTGCAAACAACAATTGAATATCTGCTATATGGTTAACAAGTCACCTAGCTTTCCTGTACCTCAGTTTCTTCATCTATAAAACAGGGACAATAATATCTGCCCCTGGTTTGCTATTATTGTTGTTTGTCCTTCCTTCTCGAAGAGGACCATGACATGAGCAAGTGAATTGGATTTAAGTGAGGGAAGGATGTGTGGAGGTCACCTGCCTTACTTTCTTTTCCAGAGTCATCTCGGTCCAGTGGCAAGATAAAGATCAGGATGATGGGAAATGGCCCTGGATGTAGTGGGAGACCTTGGCCTTTAAGCTAAGGTTTCCAACAGGTCTCAATTTGACTGAGGCTGCTCTCATTTAGTGATATAAAGGCTAGGTAGCAATTGAAGCAAAGAATCTCCTCTTTCACTTAGTCCAAAAATAAATAAATAAATCTGGGAGGGGAAGACTATCAGGGTTTCTGGACAAAGCAGAAATGACTGTTATTTACATTCAATAGGAGTCAATCAGGACCCAAACAGTGACCAAATGGGGCTTGGCCAATGAGAATCAGATAAGTTTTAGTTTAAGGCCTGGTCCTTAAGAAAGAAATCTAGCCAGCAAACTCCAAGATATCTTGGGAGAGTTTAGAAGTGCAAAAGAGAAAAGAAATGCTTTTAAGAGCATCGGTAGGTAAGGATATGAAACTCTATGTGGATGGAGAGACGAAAGGGAAAGAGGGAAGGAGGGAGGGAGAAAAGAAAGGAAGGAGGAAGGGAGAGAGGAAAGAAGGAAGGAAGGAGTCTTCCAACTGATCAATTCCAGTTTGTGGGTCAGCTTTACTCACAGAATATTATTTGTCCTTCATTCTCAAAGAGGACCATGACATTAGGGAAGTGATTCCATGACATTCAAGTGAATTAGATTTAAGTGAGGGAGGACTATGCAAGTTCACCTATCTCACTTTCCCCTCCAGAGCCATCTGGTTCCAGTCAATATCTGCCCTATTGACTACACTGAAGGTTATTTTGGTTATGATCAAATAAAAATATGTATATAAAATGCTATGTGAACTATAAATTACATAGATAAAACTATAAGGATGATGATGATGATGATGATGATGATGATAATGACAATGATGATAATGGAATAGGACCTTAAAATTGGTAGTAGAATTTGAATTAATTTTTAGGTAATAGAGAGCATTTTATTTTCCATGGTTCAAAAAAGTCAGTCTACATTTTCTATCAGTTTTGGGTTTATGTAGAAGTTAAGCTAAGTAGAATAGTCATAGCAAGTATGCTTTCTGGAGGCAGGGTCCACACCTTTAATCACTGCTTGGAGAACATCCTCTGAGGCAGGCTATTAATAGGTGAAAGAAAGAAGAGAAAGTTCCCTGTTACTGCCCCTTTCCCTCTTCTTACTTTGAGCTTACTCAGATGGTACAAATCAGGATATTGACTTGTGCAGTGTGCTTTGGTCAGCTAATATGCTAGTAATCCTCAAAGATCTGTGATGGAACCTTTGCTCTATGTGAAGGTTTCCACGGGTTTCTAGAGTTTATTTTCTAAGCAAGAAAATCAGAGTTCTAGCCTCAGCTATGCTATTTCCTGGCTCTGTGACCTTTCCTAGGTCATTAAACTTATGAGCACTTCAGTTTCCTTTTTGATAAAATATGAATATTAAATGAATTGATCTCCAAGGTTCTTCCTTTTTTTGAGGGGGGGCAATTGGGGTTAAGTGACTTGCCCAGAGTCACACAGCTAGTGAGTGTTAAGTGTTATATGTTGAACATATATATGAATTAAGGTCCTCTTGACTTCAGGGCCAGTGTTCTATCCACTGTACCATCTACCTGCCCCTCTGAGGGGCATAATTCTGAAAGTCTACATAATATGGAGAATCTTAAGAAAGACTTAACAGTTAGCAGTGCCAGCCTGCTTCAAAGGGAAGTGACCACAGGAAGGAAGGCCTGCTAGGATGAGAGTATGTGCTTTGGACAATAGCTGTAGTGGGATTCCAAAAGAAAAGATGAATTTGAGAGACATTTTGAAGAAAAAAGATGGACAGAGCAATATGACTAATGGGATGAGAGAGATAAAGGGAGGCCAAAAATTCGAAGAAGGTTTTGAGTCTGGGATAATAGATGAATTGTGGCTCCATAAATAAAGCAAAAGAGGAAATGATTTACAAATGAGGGTTTACACATAAGAGTGGCTTTTGCTTTCAAGTTTTCAGTTTAAGGATTAAATACATGCATGGAACAGGAAAGAATAACCAAACAACTACTGGAAGTCCAACTCTTAAAAGGCTAGAGGTAAGTTTTAAGAGCCTACAACTCTAGAGTCACTTCTTCAAAGGTGTGTGTATGTATGTGTGTGTGTGTGTGTAAATGTGTGTGTGTGTGTAAATGTGTATGTGTGCACGTATGTGTATATGTAAAAACTGCCCCTATCCTGCTTAGAGCTTCATTTCAAGTATTGTATTATTTTCCAATTACATTTAAAAACAATTTTTAACATTCATTTTATTTTTTAATTTTAAGTTCCAAATTCTCCCACTTCTTTCCCTCCCCTTTCTCTCACTGAGAAAGCAAGCAATTTGATATAGGTTATACATGTGCAGTCATGCACAACATATTTCCATATTACTCATGTTGTGAAAGAAAACACACAGTAAAAAAGAACAAACAAACAAGAAAAATAAAGTAAAAAATGTATGCTTCAATCTGCATTCAGACTTCATCAGTTCTTTCTCTGGAGGTAGATAAGAACTTACATTCAGATTTTGTGTGTGTGTGTGTGTGTGTGTGTGTGTGTCAGAGCTACATATATCTACCAATAGAAAGGAAGTTCTAAGCAGACTAGGGGCAGTTTTTGTTTAAAAAAAAAAAAAACAAAAACTGTCTATTTATCTAGCTAGGCAGAACCGGGTGGATCGAGCCCTGGACCTGAAGTTTCAAAGACTAGAATTCAGATCTGATTTCAGACACTTCCTAGGTACCTGACTTAGGTAGATGCTGTTTGCCTCAGTTTCCTCACATGTAAAATGGGGATAATAACAGCACTTACCTATCAGGATTGTTGTGAAAATAAAGGGAAGTATTTGTTAAGTGCTTTATAAATCTTAAAGCAACATATAAATAATTAGCGATTATTGTCTGCCTGCTCATATCCCTAGCTTTTAGCACAGTGCCAGGCACTGTACTAAATAAATTCTTGTTGATAGCTGATAGATTGATGACAAGAGGAAGGGTATTTGAAGGAGACCCAGATAAAGAATTAATGAAGGAGAGGAGTTAAGTGCTGACAAACTCTCTTATTCTTCTCTAACTAGCCCCCCAGCAATCAAGCAACCAGCAGCTCTTTTAATTTAACCCAAATGTCTCGGCAAGGACAAACCACATTCTTTTTCAATGAACCTCTAGTAGCAAAGTAGCTGCTATTTCAAAGGAGAAAAACAAAGGGGTGTGCTTCCATGGGAGAATTAAATGGGAATTTTTTTTCTCTTAACATCTGATAAGGAGAAGAAAATATATGACAAAATATAGCATATAACTCCCCGACCCTAACCCCCAGGGCTTTGCCAAGAAATCAATAATCTCAAGAAACAAAGTTTACTGTGCCTCAGTATCCATGTCTGTGCAGTGGGGATAATAACTCCCAGACATCATACATGCTTCAAGAGGCAATGAGACAGTAAATTTAATCACATCTTCCCCAAGGAAAGGAGATAGTTAAGAGTGGAGGTGTTTGGGTGATCCCTTTACAGAAAAGACTATACATTTGCCCCTTGCTGAATGTTATAGCCATTTGTCTAGATATTTTTCTCACCAAGAGGGATGCTGGCACCTGACTGCATCCAATTCAGGTTGAACTTTGCATTGTGGTTGCAGCACTCCAAATAATGGAAATTGTAAAGAGAAATCAGAATGCTAAGGAAAGATTATAACTTGGGATTTATAATTATGTTTTCTGGCCACTTCAAGTATGATGATATTTCTAAACTTAAAGTGATATCACGTGTTGCATCAATTTCTGCTGAAATTCTCTTCTAAACAATTTTATCCCCCATAAGTTTATGGATTTTTACCAGAAGGCTGTGTCAAATGTGAACACTTAATTCAGAGCCAAGAGGGTGTGCGTGTATGTGTTTTAAAAAAAAATGTTTCTGAACCATATTAAATTTTCATTCATATAGATGCACACTGATATATATTAAATAAAATCTCTATACAAGTAACACATCCAGAAATGCAGCAGGAGACTTCCAAAAGGCCGAATTTATTACAAATTAATCAAATAGGTAAGATAGATCGTAATGAATACCCCAGCCAATGTAAACCCAGAGAAGAAAATAACACCAGCAGTAAGTCAAGAGCCAAATGTTTCTGTTTTGATTTATTCAGCATTTCAAAGATGTTTCTTCTATGGGGAACAATATGCAAGGCATTGGAAATTCAGAAGGCACATCTTTTGTGTACCATAAAAATGTGCTGCTAACCTACAATACCCTCATAGAAATACAATTCAATAAGAAACTCTGTTGGGAAGATGCCTCAATAGAACAACATGAAAAAAATGGTCAATACAAGAATGATTTAGTTTACTTTTACAAGGGATTTTGAAACTGCAAATAGCAATGCCTTAGAAACTTATAAAATCCAGATAAACACCGATCCACATTTTTTAATTCTTGCCTATCTCTAATGTAGGCCTCCCCCCCCTTTCTTTCTTTCTTTCTTTCTTTTTTTTTTTTAAACAGATCTCTCTGAATCATCACTTTTATCAAGGCTATCACTTGAGAAATGTTACAGCACTCAGCCCTCAGGGCAAAGATAAGTCTTTGCCATTGTCACATAGGGCACACACATATTCAGCCATATTATGCTGAATGGGAATACAGTACTTTGTAGAAACAGTACTGATTCCTGTGGAATATCGAGATACTTATCAGGCTGTTAAAGGAGACATCAGTCTTTTGTCTGGTCTGCCCTTGACACATCCTCAAGGAAGTATCTTCAAATTCTTTGTCTTTTGAAGAACCCTCAGACCTCTTAGGTCTAATATAGGTTAAGTGCCCCCACAGATCTCTCAAGAATTTAAAAGCACCTTAAAAGTCACAAATATGACTTACCAGAAACAAATAAAATGCGAGTATTAATTTCTAAGATATCAGTATAAGGCTGTAGCAGCCATAGCAGCAAAAAACAGAAACTTGATACAACACTGGCCTTACAGAGGAGGAAAATGAGCAAACAAAAAGAAAAACCTAGAGATTTATCCTCAAAATTGATCAGATACAATGATCACCTCAAAAAAAGGGTAAAATGTATAAAGGTAAATTACTACATTATCATCCGATTATCATTGCTTGGTTTTTTCCCCCCAAGGGTAAATGACTATCTAACAGCATTTAGCATTTGCTTATTGATTAATGCATATATACAGTTCACAGCAGCCATCCTGGGAGTGAACACCTTTCCCCACCCCCACTCCTCTTCTTCTCCACTCGATATCTGCATTTATATTGGGCATTTGGTTACACTTTGCAGATGGTGTGCAATTCTCCTTGCTCATTCTTTTCGGTAATAAGTAAGTCAGTAAATTATTAGGAATTGTTGCTCAATGTAAAAGAAATAGCAAGGTTTCTGTGTTTGCATGTGAGTATGTATATGTATACCAGAAGAAGAATAAAAAAAAAATTGAGTTTAACTGTGGTCATAATTGAAACTTGATTCAATTCATGAACCTTAAAATGCACTTATCTCTTCCTCATCTTTCCTTCCTGTTATGCTCTCAACCACATCATTTTACAGAACCTTATACAAATCTCCTAAGGATAAACATTCTCAGTCCTACTCCCAAACTCTGTACCTTCCCCAACCCTGCCTCCCACTGGCCCCCAGAAATTATAGCAAATGTAGATTTCTTATTTCATCCCAGATTTTTTTAAAATAGCAAATACTTCTGGGCCGATTAACAACAAAATACAGACAGCAAAGGGAAATGCACAACATCTGAGATTAATAGACCACATTTCATACTAAAGAGCTTTCCTGGCATAAACAATACAAGTGGGTCATCTTATTCATCTATTCAGTGTAGTCTCCTCTGAAACACAAGAATAATTTAAACACAGCAAAACTAGTACTTTACAAATAAGAAGAGGGACCTTGAAAATTAGAGAGCCAGTTTTCTGAGAGCTTTGGCTTAATTTTCATCCTTCCATAGCTTTTGGGACAGCAAGGAAGCTCAGCCAATCAGAGACAGCATATGTGAACACAAAAGGAGGCTGGACACTATATCTCTCTTTCTCTCTCTCTGCAACCAAAAGGTAAATTTTCATTTCAGCCAGATGTTGGAAAATTAATTTGCTGAAGTGGGCAGAGTTGGGGCAACATGTTGCTGGCATGGCCTCAGCTCCACATTAAGTCTTAGTTGCATCTCTGAGTCTAAGCCTACATCAATGATCCAAGTGAAAAAAAGGCATTATAGAATAAAAAGAATTTAGTGCCAGAAGGGGCCTTAGAGATCATTAAGTCCAATTTTTAAAGTAAGCAAACCCTGAATATGAAACAGGATACAATCCCATCAGGCAGGTATATTTCTAGCCTTACAGTAAAGAAATGCCCTTTCTATAATTTCAAGAGGTTGGCTGTGAAAACTTTGGGGAACCACTTTGGACAGTGAAGGGCTGGGTAAAAGAAGGAAACTGAAGCTACTGGGATTAAACTCTAAGTGTAGGTTCTAACCAGGGCTGAACAAGTGTTGTCAAAACCCAGGGAAGTTCCTTTAGAAATGCAAATACACATTGTATCCCTAAGAGGAAGAAGTTGTAAAGGCATGAAGCTATCCCTGCAGAGGCAGGGACTCTGTCAAAGGCAGGTGGAGAACAGGTGTTGGACATGGAAAGTGAGATCAGTCCAAAAGAAAGTATGAATAAAAAGAAATGTCTAGAGTTAGAATGGCATAAAAGAGGTTGTTTGGTAATGTGGGAAACAGAAGATTGGGTTCATATATGTGAGAAATGAAGGGCATTTGTTTCCCACAGTTATGAAAATTAAATTGGAGAAATTAGAAATCTGAAACCCACAAGGACATAAAAAATAATTCAGGGTGTAAGTTATCTCCCCCAAAAGAATGTAAGCTTCCTGGGGGCAGGGATTTTGTAATGAAATGTGCTGACCTGACATTTGAAAAGAATCTTTTATTCTCTGTCCTTAGCCCTCATCTGTTAGCTTCCCCCTTCTAGAATGGAAGTTCCTTGGGAGCAGGGACTGGCTATGCAATGAGGGGTGGAGATTCATGAAGTGTACCTTCTATAACATCCAATTAATGGGGAATCAGGAGAGGGATTTGTGCTTCAGGATAGGAAATAAAATGCTGCCTTTGGAGTTTCTACTTTGTCTACTCACCTAGACATCTATTCTTGCAAGAATGTAAAATAAATCTTTCCTGCATTCATCAGTGAATCTGTGGAGTTCTTGTTTAAGTATTTTGTTTCATACAATATCTTATTATATGATATCTCAAAAGATTATTCAACTCTCCTTGATGTCCTTTCTGTGTAAATAGAAGGGTTGAACTGGAGGGCCTCTAAAGGTGCTTTCAGATCTAAGTCTATGATGCTTACCAATATATTCTTAGGTATTACATCAAGTTTCTCCTAATTTATCCATTTCCTCATTCCTTATCTACACTTTCTTTTTATTTCACCCACATATGGGGATTGTCAGATGGGATCTCACCATCTTATTATCACCCATAAATCATTTACTCCCAAGGTCTATTACTCTGAAATTCCACTTTCTACTTTGAGGTCTTTCCTGATTCTTTCACCTTCTAGGTCAATTCTCCTCACAATTTTTTTTTTATTTTGAAAATATTTGGCATATACTTATAAATGTGTATTTTGTCTCCCTTGAAAAAATACAAGTTTACTTGAGGAGGGATGGTTAATTCTTTTTTAAAAAAATTCTCATTGTTTAACACAATATTTGCACTCAGTAGATACTTGACAAACATTTGCTGATTGGTTGACTGAGTGATCTCTACACTGTCTCTCCCATTCTGCTCTTACCTTCTTCCTTCTTCCTGTACTACTTTATCTTCACCAAACTTCCAATCATACCATCGCTTTCTGCTCTCTCATTTTTTTTTCTTTTCCTGTACCCACTCAACTATACATTGTCACCTACCTATGAATTCCTTGACCTCTTCTCCTACGGCCACTCTAGCCTAGCCAAACCTAAAGTTACTACTGTAATTCTGAATTCTCTAGAGAAAGTCATAAGGCCAAGCTAACTGGATCCAATTTACACTTCAATTTTCTCCCTTCATCCTGCATTTTCAATCTATTCTTTACCAGTTTCTTCCCTGCTGATTACAAATATGCACATATTTCTGTTTTCCTAAGGGAAAGAGAAAATACAAAAATGAAAACAAAAAACAATTTTTTTGATCCTTCCACTCCCACAGTATCACAGAATTTCAGAATTCAAAAGAACCTTGATGTCCATGTAGTACAATCTACCCTAAAAAGATTTACACCAACAACATATCAAGAAGAGGTCACCCCGTATCTTTTAAGACTTTAAATTGTTAATGCATGTTTTTCTTATGTTTAACTAAAATTTATTTCTTTCCCATTTTAACCAAGTACTCCTAGTTCTGACCTGTAGAACTAATACAAATCCATTTTCCTCATCATAGCCCTTAAAACACTTAGATGAAGCTATTATGTCACACAGCCCTTTTTGTTCCTGTTCTCTTTCAGTCTCTCAGAGTGTTTTTCGTTATTCAGGTAAGCCATACCCTGTTTCTTTAACCAAACTTATATGATATGAACTCAAGGTTTTGCTGCATACTTAAGTCTTTCTTAAAATATAATAAACAGAATGAAATGCATTACCCTAAACATGGACTGGCCAGAACAGAGTAAATTGGGATTGTTGCTTCATTATCCTCCTATCTCTCTTAGCTCAGGTCTCATTGGCTTTTTTGGGTTACCATGTCATATTACTGAGATAGGCAGTCAAATAAAACTTTCTCCATCTTTTTCAAATGCCATCTAGCTTTCCTCTCTTGTACTGGTGAAGTTGATAATTTGGATCTAAATATAAAATATTACATTTATTGCCATTAAA
The DNA here is from genome assembly GCA_023553655.1 of Myrmecobius fasciatus. Taxonomy (NCBI): domain Eukaryota; kingdom Metazoa; phylum Chordata; class Mammalia; order Dasyuromorphia; family Myrmecobiidae; genus Myrmecobius; species Myrmecobius fasciatus. Next base: position 849,201 of record JAJPUD010000039.1, on the reverse strand, counting down.
TTTCATTTAGTTTTATTCAATCCAAGTCCTAGGTTGTTGAGACCTTCTTTGAATTATAAATATATCATCCAGGGCATTAGCTATTCTTCTTCCAACCTTTAGAATATATCAACAATTTGATAGGTATCCCATCTATGCCTCTAGACAATGTAATAATAAAAGTATGAAATAACACAGGGGTCCCCATACATCCTTAGGACTCATCAGAGAATTCTTTCCAAGTTGACAACAAACCACTGATTTCATTCACTAGTTATCACTGTCTCATTCACCTTAGCAGCAGTTCTCTGATGTCTTTTTCATCATAAGACTTATCTTATGTGTTTTCTCCATTCATAGTTCATCTTTCAGAAAAAGCTATTTAAGTTATTTCCCAATGAAATAACTCTAAACTATAAAAGAGAACATTCAAACATGCTATACATCATTAGTAGCAAGAGAAATGTAAATAAAACAGACCTCAAGTTACACCTAACACCATGCTAATTGATGTTGAAAACAAAAGATGGGAACAATCAATGTTGGAAGGACTATGAAAAGACTGACACATTGGTGTTTTGTTGGTGCAGATGTGATTTAGTTCCAGACATTCTATATTTAATTTGGAATTATGTAAGAAAACCATATAAACTCTATTTTCTTTGATCCAATACTAGCTTTATGAGACATGTGCTCCAAAGTGGTAAAAGATAGAGACAAGGGCCAATATAGAATGAAATATTCATAGCAGTACTCTTAATGGTGGCAAAACAATTGAAACAAAGGAGTTATCCATCAATTGGAAAAATGACTAAATAAAATATGGCACAGGAATGTAATGGATTAACTCATTTAAGTAAATGTTATTGTACACTAATAAAGAATAATACAAATAGCTAACATTCATATAGCATTTACTATGCACACAAGCCATTGTACTAAGTACTTTACAATTATCTTGTTTGATCCTTGCAATTATCTTGGGAGATAGGTGCTATTATTATTCCCATTTTACAGATGAGGAAACTGAAGCAAATGGGTTAAATGTCTTACCCAGGGTCACATAGTGTCTGAGGCCATATTTGAACTCACATCTTTCTAACTCTAAGCCTAGTGCTATTCTTTCTTTCTTTCTTTCTTTCTTTCTTTCTTTCTTTCTTTCTTTCTTTCTTTCTTTCTTTCTTTCTTTCTTTCTTTCTTTCTTTCCTTCCTTCTTTCTTTTATTTTCTGTCTTTCCTTCCCATCTTTCTTTCTCCCCTTCTTTCTTCCTTGTTTCTGTGCATATCTGTCTCTGTTCTTCTCTCTCTTACTGTTGTTTTTGTTAATATCTCTTTTTTTATTATTATTTTAACCATATCTATTATTCTATCACAGTGTTCTAAACATAGCACATGCTCAACAAATATTGTCACCAACTCACTGACACCAGACCTGGGTACAAGGCAAAGACATATGGACAAGCGCTGAGCCAGAATCAGGCCATGACCTTCATTTTGATAGGCTGGATGGGAAGAGGACCTTTGGGAACATTTGCTGAGGTTGAATTTAGTCCATTAGTCAGAGGTTGCTGACCCCTGCTTTAGGACAAGAAGTGAAGAACCTATCAGAAATCCAATTAAGATAAGCAGAATATAATTACATGATTCAGAAGTTGGCCAAGATCACTAGCATTGATGTGTTTATACTCATAGAAATATTACCTATGGGTTTTCAATTCAATTCAGATTCATTAAGCACCCATTATGTTCCAGGTACTGTTTTAGGTCATGGGAGATATAAAGACAAAAAAAAAAAAATGAAACCCTTGTTATCCATGAATTTATCTTCTTTGGGGGAAAAATTTATAAAGACAAATAAGTACAAAATTTGGGGAGTATAATGGAAAGAGCTCTTAATAACTAAAGGTTGTCAACAATTAACAACTTATCACCAAAAGAACAGTATTCACCTATCATCAGCGAAGTCAACATTGTTCATTATCTCTTTATGTAAAGGAAAAGTAAACTAGGATGGTATTTGACATCTAATGGTATAAAACGGGACTATGCTAAAAAGTGGGAGAAACAGTATTTATCATTTGAAATGGATATACCACTAGGTTGGGGATAGTTGGAAAAGGTGGTTTGTCTTATCCACTCACTTCATTAATGCACTGGTATTCCTTGGTCATGAAGCCTAGGTCTAGACAGGACATAATGAGGGAGGCTTAGTAAGCATTACATGATTCTTCCATAGTTTTCTCTAGTTCTTTTGGGTCCTTGTCATCCTTATTCCAAAAATGAAGGGGCTATATTAGATGACCTTAGAGTCCTTTAATTTCTAAATCAAGATCTTATTATTCTATATAGAAAGTCAGAAAACAAGGTTTCTTTGTCTTCTTGGATTCCAAGGGTTAGGAGGAAGGCAGGAAGGTGAGTCATGATTCCTCTAGGCTTAAATTTCACAATCTCTAAAATGATGAGATTACAATAGACAATCCCTGAAGACCTTTCTAATGCTAGAACTACAGATTGAGGGTCTTTCAGAATTAGATCTATGATCTGTACAGTTTCCCTGAATCTAAAGGCAAAATAAACAAATCAAAATTATGAACTCATCAGTGTCAGCCAGTGACCTATATAAAAATATGTGCTATTATCCCAATATAATTAAACCTGAAGTCTGAGTATTGACTGAGAAAATCATATATACACCTTATTTAGATTCCTATATTTTTACTTATTTTGCTAATTATTTAATTACATTTTAATCTGAGTTTTGGTCCTAGGTTGACACCTGTGGACTATAAAACTGATTTGTGTAAAGAACCCAAAATAAGGAAGTATTTCTGAATGACCTCAGAGAAAATACTCTTAACAAGAGACCTCACTTTTAGTATCATCTTGGCAATCATTTAATTAAGAAACATTGTAAGTGCCTGGTGCAAGGGATAGAGAAAGGGAAAAGACAGTCCCTGCCCTTAAGGACCTTACAATCTAATGTGGAGGAAAAAAAAAATAATACAAAGCAAGAGACAGGTTAATAGGGATTGATTAACAGAGAGAAGGCATCAGGATTAAGAGAGGTTTGGGAATAGTTCCTTTAGAAGTTAGGATTTTAATTGGGACTTAAAAAAAGACAGAGAAATTTCATGTCAGAGTGGAGAAGGGAGCATATTCCAGGATTTGGGGAGAGCCAGAGAGAATGACCAAAGCTGAGAGATGGAGTGTCTTGTTCATGGAACATCTGGGCCACTAACAAGCATGTATGTTTTCAGTCAAAAAAAGCACTATATGACCCTCTGAATCACTTAACTTTTAAGTTAGGACCAGGTCTCTAAGAAATGGAGGATATCCTAGAGCTGTCTTTTAATTTTAGGATCAAAGCAGAGGGAAGGGACCATCTTTATTTAACTATCTATGACTAGCACTAAACCCCAGGATCTTATGCATATTTGCTAATGAAAAGTGTTTGCTGTCTACTATGTGTTGGATATGACACCAATCTTAGGGGATTTGAAAGAATTATAAAACAGATATAGTTCATACCCCCAGTTTTAAGTGGTTTATACTTTGATTTGGGGGGGGTTAGGAAGTTTTGTGTTATTGTTGGGTTGTTTTTTTTAAGGTCTAGATTTGTGATTTAAGTGGTGTAGACAACTCCTAAGGATTGGCAACTATTCTATAAAACATAAAGAATTGTCTGGATTATTGAAAGATTAAGTAAATGATTCAGGATGACACAGTCTGTATGTATCAGAGATGGGACTTGAGCTTGGGACATCCTGAGCCTCTAGTTCTCCTTAGCTATCATGGAACAAAAACAAAAACAAGAGAAACAAATAAGAAATCCTCAAGAACAATTCCAAGGTAAGATAGCAGCAATGAAAGCAGAATGCTTCCTGTTTATAGAGTGCAGAGTAAAAGAGGCATGAGGGTTAGGTAGGTTTAATCAGAGAACATTTCCTGGAGGAGTTGAATGTTGAGTCTCATTTTGACAGAGGCAATGCCCTAATGATCAGTTCAGAGAGTGAGGGAGGGAAATATAGATGGGGAAATTGGTAGAAACAAATGAAAGTAAGAATTAGAACTTTATATATGAGTAAAAAGAAACAAATCTACTTTGTTCGAGCAGGGATGTTATAATTGGAATTATCTATTTTGGAATATCTATTGGATATCTATATTGAATATCTATTTTGCACAGCTGAGTTTGGAAATAAGGAAAATTAATGAATATTTGGGCAGCTATATGTTAAACTAGAAGAGAGGGACAAGATAGGATTCAAGGAGATAGAAGGATATGAACTAACTAATCTGGGAACAGTTTAACAAGATCTCAAATCCTAGAGGAAATTCCCAAAGAATGGGAAGAAAGTCAATCAAGAGAGAGACAGATGTGGAAGGAGTCATCTAGACTTTGCAATCAACTCTCAAGAAGAATAGAATCATTTTACACTAATAGGGAGGTTGTGGGAAAGTTTGGCAAAGAAAATCATTAGGTTCAATTTCAACACCTTATGTTTCAGATGTTATCCAAATGGAGATGACTTTTAGACATGGAAATAAGAGGACATCAGGAGGGTAAGAAGTCAGAGATGGCATAGTAGTCTGGGGATTCATTCACATATAGGTCATAGCTGAAACCATGCCAACAGCCAAGTTTCCTGATTAATGGGGTGGAGAGAGAAAGGAAACAGCCCAAGACTGAATCCTGGAGGATGCTCAGATATATGGGTGGAAACGAGGGAAGAGAATTAATGATTCTGGGAAGGTGGGAAAAATAATGGAGACTTAGGAGGTCTCTGTGTCACAAAAGTCAATCCAGGAGAGAATTTGCAGGAAGAAGGGTTAATCAAATTTCAAAATCAGCTGATAAATCAAAAACTGACAAAAAAAAAAGAATTTAACCAGAAGGAGATAATTGGTGGGCACAGATTCCCATAATACTTATTTGTGATGATTTGATTAGTTGCATGAAGTCTCCCCCAAACTTCAACCTTGTGACAAGCAATTAATTAGTAATTTTAAATACATTTTAAAAGTCACAGGTGTAACAACTTGGACTTTGAGGATCTCATCAAAGCCTTGTAAATAATCAAAACACTTTTCTCCTGTGGAATAACATATTTTTATCTATTTCATGGATGTTAGTTTTTTGTCTAATGACATTATATCCAAATAATTTCTGAAATTTGGAGGCACTTTTGGGATGTGAAGATAATATATGTCCTTTAGGTATCTGAAGTTGTTTTTTAATATTATGGGCTATCTAAAAAAAACATTAGAGGCATAACAAAATGGATAGAGGGTTATTAGCCCTAGACTCAGGAAGAACTGGACTGCAAGTCAGGCATCTGACATCTGCATCAGGAAAAAGTCACCAATTTTCAGTGCCCCAAGGAACTCTCTAAAACTGTACTTGCAAAGGAGTTTCTAATCTTTCCTGAAGAAGGATGTTTCCCTACCATGAGTCTGCTACACCAACAAAATCAGAGGTTCAAGCATCCTACCCCCAAAATAAAAAGAGATAAACTTCATCTCCATTTTGGAATTATTGTGCTCAGAAAGTAAAAAAAGTAAAGGTGTGTGTAGGTATCAGATGCCAAAACTCCTTTCTGATGCACCATCCTTCTTTCATCACCATGATGATAAAGATTATTTTTATAAAGTGCTTTGCAGTCCCATCAATTCATTTGATATACTTATAGGGAAGAAACCATGACATGAGACTGGAAAACAAGACCTGAGGGATAGATAGAATACAAATGACCAAAGAATACCAACCCATGGCCAAGAAGAATTTTTTTTTGAAAAGTAAAAAAAAGGCAAAAAAAACATAAATCCTTTTAATTTCAGTGCAAACATCATTTATGACTAAGATAACCTCATTTGACTTCAAGACTGGCAATCTTATGGGACACTCACTAACAACTTAAGTGGGATAGAATGTTGGATTTATAGACAAAAAAGGTGAAAAATAAGAAGCCTTGTCTAAAGTGTGACTTAGTTGACAAGACATGATTCTTCATACCGTTGGCTAGTTCTGCACACCTTCAGGCTGACCTGAAACCCCTTGATAATTCAATTCTGAGCATCTCCTGATTCAAGGCAGATAATAATGCAGACATGGACAAAACTGTGCAGTGATTGTGTGAGCGAACTAATGTCCAACAGGGATTATGCTGAGACCACCAAACTCATTTCACTTGTGACCTAATCATATTTGAAACTGGCCCCCTGTGGTTATGAATTTATTAGGATGAACTATTCTTAAACAATTTCTCTAGAGCCTTGGATATGTGCCTTTCATCAAGTCTGGGCATGCTTGTATTCTTCTTCAACTCTTCCCCTCCTCCTTTTCTCTTTTCCAGGGAACAAACACATTCATTTCAGTTAGAATAAAAAAGGAAAAATCACATTGGATCCCATAAAAATATGGCATATGCACATATGCAATAGGCTACTCTGGGGCAAATGACAACAGCCAAGATGGAAAAATGCCATGAGAACATTCTAACTAAATCGGTACCTCCCTTCTTTGTCTTAGAAACAGGACTTATTCTAAAAGACTAATATAGATTACTTACTTCCCAACTTAAGGCTGGAGCAAATGCCTTTGTGTAGTACTTAACAGTAATGAGAGCTGATTTTTAAGTAGAATTTTAAGATTTACAAAATGATTTTCATATATTATCTCATTTGACCCTCAAAATACCCCATCAAGAAGGTAACCTCATTTTACAGTTGTGGAAACTAGAATGAGAAGGAATTAAGTGATCTCCCCAGAATTATTCAACTAATAATCATGTCTAAGGTGGGTTGAATCCAGAGCCTCTTGAATCTAGGACAAATGCTATATACACAACATTGACTTATCTACTAGAGTCTGTGCAATAGAAAATTAACAAATTGAATTACTAATTAATTAACAGTATGATGAAATGAGGGCAAGCATGTCCAATTCTTTGGAAAAGAAATTTCCCATTGCTACATGATGGCAATGGGAAATAGGTGACAGAAGGAGCCTCATAGAAAGCACAAGGACAAGCAGTGAAAAGGGTTGACAATATGATGCTCACGTCATTATGACTGAGGCAGGTCTATCTCCCTTTTACATTTAAAGAAACTGAGCTTCAGACAAGCAGAACTTAAGCTCTACTGACATGATTCCTCCAGGACAAACAATATTTGAAATAAATTAATGCCAAATGGAATTTGCTGCGAGCCACAAGGAATTCTCATGACCAAATGTTTCTTTGCTTGGCTGGCTGTGGAAGTCATTCACATGAGGAATGGTTGGGAGAATGGAGTCATGGATAGAGAGCCAGCTTTAAACCAGAAAGCCTTGGGTTGAGAGCAAAGACTAGGAGAAAAGTCTTAAAACTGGAACCAAATGATCTAAGTCTGGTCTTTGTTCCATCACTTAATATATGACTTTGAACAAGTAACCGAGCCCCTCTGAATTGTTTTCTCATCTCTAAAGTGAGGGGTTTGGCTGTACCTATGATCTAATGAATCAATGACCCTGCCTGCTGCTGATACACACTGTCCTCATCACCTTGGACAAGTCATCCAAACTCTTATTGCTTCAGGTATTTCTCTTAGACTATAAATTACAGAGCAGATACTGCTCCGAACCTCGATATACTAATGAAACTCTGGTTCAGGATTCTTTGTTTTGGGCTGAAATAACCTACTGACATAGGGAAATATGAAGAAATTCTTTAATTATAACTCATTCAATGAAATAGATTTGGTCATTCACTTAAATTTCTCAAATTGCATCAACAGCTTTTATTTAATAAGATTTGTAAGTCAAGGAAAACTTGTATGTTAAAATTATATTATTTTTTGCTTCTTGTGACATTATTACCCCCTTCCAGTCAGAATACTAAGCTTATTATAAGTAGCCATTATGAAGTAATAATAGCAGAAGGTAAAAATGCAAAAAGGAGCCTGGAATCACATAGAGACCAAGCCAGATATCAAAAGAGCATACTTCACAAAGTGGATCATATCTCTTTTTTATTTTCAAAACATATGCATGGATATTTTTTCAATATTACCCCTTGCAAAATCTTGTGTTCCAATTTCCCCCCTTCTATTGTTGTTGTCTGTTAGTCATTTCAGTTGTGTCTTCCTCTTTGCAATCCCACTTAGGGTTTTCTTGGCAAAAATATTGGAGTGATTTGTCATTTTCTTTTCAACTTCATTTTGCAGATGAGGAAACTGAGGCAAGCACTGGTCACAAAGCTAGCAAGTGTGTGATCCTTGCGTTTAATGAATGTTTTACTTTTCTACTTCTATTTCTATTTGTCTCTGTCTTCCCTATATATGGACTCCATCTATAAAAGGGTTTACTGATTTTCTCTACATACTACATAGTGTTGTTGTGAAGAAAACACTTTGTAACTTGGAGTATTAGTTATATGAGCTGTTCTTTTTGGGAACTTAAAGCTTGTCCCCAGAAGAGACATTTGGACTAAGCTTCCTAATACAAAAATGATTACCAGGTGCCGTGGGAGATCTGGCTTCTAACATTGGAGAACCATTTATTGATCCTTGGGAAAGCCCAATTTTTCCTGTTTCTGAAAGAAAAGTAGATGAATTAAATAATTTAGAATCATGCATGATCAAATCAGAGATATAAAGGATTTGAAAAAATATAGTTAAATTTCCTTTTTTTTTTTTGTGGACAAGGAAATCAAGGTTTAGTGCATGTAAATAACTTTGCCTAAGATCATAGAGGGAGGAAGTGGCAGGACCAGGATGAAATATCATGATGATAGAAGCTATAAAATTCAATCTTCCCATTTTACAGATGAGATAACTGAGTCTCAGGAAAATTCAAGGTCATGTTGGAAGTAGTATGGAGTGGTGTATGTCTGTGTGTACACATATGCTAAGTTCCTGCACAGCTTTAAGATTCTATAAGGATTTAGAAGAAATATTACGTGAAAAAACAACAACTCAGAACTCTAGTGTACAGTAATTCTCTGAATGGCTAGAAAAAATAGGTATGTTTATTTATGGGGAAAAAAATTTAAATTCTGACTTTGTCACAGAAGAATCCCGAAGTTTTTCTAAAGCAAACAAATGAAAATTCCCCTGTAAATTGGAGCCCAAACTGGTACATAATCTCCACATTAAAATGCTGCTAGAGTTATAACTGAGATTTCTTTAGGCTAAAGCTTCTAAGGAACCCTGTTAAATTATTTTCCACTAATGCCACAGGAGTTGAAGCATTTGTTACACATTTGAGTCATTTATAAGACATTTTGAGCTAACAAATTGGAAGGTCATTGCCTAACTTAAAATACATGACTAATGTTAGTACTACCTCATTTTATAGCAAAATAAGGCAGATTATTAAGATCTATGGAGATGTCAAGATGTTTAATATATTTCTATCCTAATGTGCCCCTGAGAGAGGTAGTGGGACACAGTGGATGGAAGACAAGTGCCCAAATCATTCCTCTGATAGACAATTAATTAGCTTTGGAACCATATGTAAGCACCACCCTGGTCTGGCAGCTAGGTGGCACAGTGAGCAGAGTGACAGACTTAGAGTTAGAAAGACTGGCTTCCCACACTTATTAGCTATAATAGCTATACACCTCTGGGTAAGTCACTAAACATTGTTTCCTCAGTTTCCTCATCTGTAAAATGAGCTAGACAAAGAAGTGGCAAATCATGTCAGTGTCTTTGTCAAGAGAACCCCAAATAGGGCCAACAAGTTGCCCTGTTAGTTTTCTAAAAAATTCTAAGACTTGGGGTAGCTAGGTGGTGCAGTGGATAGAGCACCAGCCCTGAAGTCAGGAAGACCTGAGTTCAAATCTAGTCTCAGACACGTAACATTCCCTAGCTGTGTGACCCTGGGCAAGTCACTTAACCTCAATTGCCTCAGCAAAAAAAAAAAGTAAAAAAAAAAATTCTAAGACTATACATTACAGAGGAAATGCTAACTTGATTTGACAGGAGTTTCCTGTATTTGTGAAATCAGGTCTAGTCCTTGGAAGGAGAGCAATGGCTAAAATGCTATTCTTGGAGTCAGGCAGATTTGAGTTCAAATCTCATCTCAGACATTTACTGTAAGCCTATTTTCCTCAATTAACTTCTTTCTGCCTCAGTTTGATCCTCTGCAAAATGGCACGTATCCCACATGTCTGTTGAGGATCAAATGAGATACAATGGATGAGTAAAGTGCTTCACAAACCTTACTATGCAATTCATAAATACTAGCACTTATCCTTATATCACGAGGGTTTTGAACTCAGTGGAAGTACCCATCCATGCCAGTTATAGATCTCAGAGCAAAGAGAAGATTTCTTTTGTTTTGTTTTATTTTTAACAGAATAGGAGATTTTGGAGAAGCATCTTACCATAGTGGCATTGAATCCAGAAACACTTAGTTGTCTCTGACACACTCTGGCTATGTGACTCTGGGCAAGTCCCTTAACTTTAGAACTCAAGATAATTTTAAGAAGATATGTTGCAAAGAAAGTGCCACCTGTATTGGTAAAGGGAGTTCTCTTATTCAAATGTCCCTCATGGATCCATTAACTATCCTAGAAATTAAATATGCTTATTTTCATACCTACAAATTGTCAAAAAATAATGCATATTTTCCATACATATGAAATGTCATATTCAAGAAGTTAGAAAGAAATATATTTTCAGGTTCCCAAGAACACAATTTGGGATATAATGGGCATTCTTAGGTACTTAGTTGTAGTAAAGATAGCATGAAGAACTGTGTTCAAATCCCCCCCCTGCTTCCCAATAATCACTAGCTGTGTGACTACAAAGGAATTGCAATGTCTCTGACCCTCAATTTTCATAGATGTAGAAATAATAATACTTTTTGTACCTACCTCACATGGTTGTTATGAAAATTTAATAAGGTAATAATTAAACATTTTTCAAACCTTAAAGTATTATATAAATATTAGCTGCTGCTTAGGTTACCATCAGCCACTTACTACTATTACTATCACTATACTATGACTTACTACTACTATTACTACTACTACTATTACTACTACTACTACTACTACTACTACTACTACTACTACTACTACTA
>JAJPUD010000039.1:784145-838148 GCA_023553655.1 Myrmecobius fasciatus | reverse complement strand
CTACTACTACTACTACTACTACTACTACTACTACTACTACTACTACTCTACTACTACTACTACTACTAATATTATTACTACTACTATCACTTCTACTATTATTACTATCACTGCTACTACTACTACTACTACTACTACTACTATTACTATTAATACTATTACTCCTCCTCCTCCTCCTATACTTATGTGTATATCATAACCCATAGAATAGCAAGACATCTTCATTTCATCTATTGTTAACTAAGCATTTTTCCAGAAAGTATTTTCTTTTTTTCAGAATTTCTTTCCCTTGTTTTTTTCGGGGAGGAGAGTTTGAGAATATAAAGGAAGGTTAGGGATATTGATCTATGATTTTACAGATGTTAGAAACTTCCTTTGTGCATATTCTCTCTACCTATGCTGATCCAGTAACACTTCTGAGGTCTATTTTCCTAAAGAGATTCCCCTACCCCTGGAGAGGTTATTACTTTCTCGTGGACACACAATCAGTACATATCAAAAGTAAAACCAATTTCAAAGCAGGACTTGTATCCACTGTGCCATGTTGTCTTTTTTTATGCCTAATATTTTGGGTGTGAATCTAATTTTATAAATAAAAATTCAAAGGGGAAACTATCCCTAGCATTGAAATTTTCTCATGGAATTCCAATTGATATAATTGAAGTGGTTCAAAGAACACAATTTAGGAAACACTGACCTCAAGGCATTCGAAAGTGCTGCTTTGACAAGAAAAGTTCTTTTGTCTATTTTTTAACTAGGGACTACCCTGGAGGTATTTTCTTCTTTCAGTTTGCTCAGAAATTTAGCTTCTTCCCCATTGATTAAATTGCAATTTTCCCCCTAAAACAGCTTGTAATTGAATCATCTGGTGAAACCTGCCGAAAGCAATCAAAAGTGATCGAAATAAAAGGGGGAAGTTGTGTGATTTACAATACAAATGATTTGGTTGCTGAGATTTTAATCAAATTAAATGGGGGAATGAAATAACCAGCGATTGAATTACTTGGGAAGCAAAACACATTGGACCTAAAGACCCTGTTACTACTTTGTAAAAGTCTGGTTAATTCAAAACCATGCCACATTTATCTTTGTGCTATCTGGGGAATTACCTTACTCTGGAGATCTGAACACTTTGGTTACTGACTTTCCATATGAATTAAAAATTGATGATGATGATGACGATGATGATGATGATAAAAAAAAGAAAGAGCTGTGTGACTAGGAACTTCTGGCTAATCATTCATTCACTTGGTATCAGTTTTAAAAACGAATGATAAAACCCTCTGAAGATTAATATGGTATGAGCTCAGACTGAAGCTCACACCTTATTAACCTCATTTTAACATGTTTAAGAAAACACTGGAAGAGAAGAGAGAGAAAATTTGATACCACAAGCAAAATAAGACTCTACAAAGATCAGCATTTGATTGCCTGTTTGCCTTTTTCTTTAATTTCTCAAAAATTGTCCTGGAAGCATTTTTATGAGACTTTTGGGTTTTTCATTGCTTTTTTTTTTTTTTACCAAAACAGTATTTTTGAAACTACAACCATAAAATTAGAAGCAAACAAAGGGTTAGAACGCAGCAACTCCTATGTAATCTCAGACAAATCCCTTTCTAGATCTCAGTTTTCTCATCTACAAAATGAATGGGATTAGCCTCAATTATCTTCCAATTATATTCTCCCAGTAACTTTATGGTTGATTCCAGGTATGGTTCCTGATTTCAAAGCACATAAACCCCCATAAGTTTACTCAATTTGTGGCTAAATAATATCTAACATTCATATGGTCCCTTAAAGCTCCATATATATATTATATATATATATATATATATATGAAATTCTGTGATTAAGTGTTATAATATTCACATTTTACACTTGAGGAAAATGAGGCTCAAAGACATTAAGGGACTCATCTAGGCCATATTCCTAATAAGTATCTGAAGTGGGCTTCAGTCCATCCCTCTGGCTCATTATACCTCAAACAACTGTCATAGATTCCTCTACATATAATACTTTTAACTGATACCTTATTGCCTTTACGTTACATTATTAGGTAATTGGTACCCCATGACTTCAGAATATTACTCATCAATAAGGAGATTTTCATACCTCTTTTCAAACTCTTTTGGGCCTGGGCAAACACAGTGTTTTTTCAGAGAACATGAGGGGCTTGGACGTAGCCATTCTAAGATCTTGTGGAAAATGAAATTCTAAGGTAACTGATAAATTGTAGTGACTTTAAAAAAAAGTGTTGGTGAGAAATGGGAGCCTTGAATTTCCTTCCTGGGGTCTGGATTTGATGGATGTAGAGGCCCCTAAAGGGTGGTAGAGACAAGGTTTAAGCAAACACGTTTTAGGGCACACATTTTGAAAATTGAGTGCTACTGTCCCACCTGCTGTGCTTCATTTCAGAATCCATAGCTATCATTAGCAGAGAACAAACTGCTTTCCCAACCACTCTCTGCACTGTACTATTCCAGCTCTCCCTGAAAATTGCAAAACTCTTATGGAGGAGCATGTTTCTAGAATTCCCTTCATTTTTTTTTTCAATTTTTTTTTATTTATTTTTTTTATAATGCTGAGGTATGATGAGGGAGGGAACATAGAAGTAAAATGTAAGGGATTTGGGGAAGGGACTGCTTCTATATGTCCTATCTATCTATCTATCATTCACCTTTATCTCTCCCTTGTTTGTCTGTTTATATATCTATTTTATTTATTAATTATAGTTCCTATTTAATAAGAACTCATGGAACCATAGCAATAATTTCATTTATGGATAGGAGGACAGGGGTACAAGAAAATTAACATCAATCACTATTCACCCTCCCTTCTTCCTGCTTCCTCTTCATAGCTTAGTAATCTTACAAGATCCAGCTCAGTTCCCATTTTTGTTCTATAAAGCCTTCTTTGGCTATTCGAGCATTCATTATCTACTTCTTCTAGGAACCCCTGCAGTCTATAGTTCCATATGTTTCAGCTGTTAATGATATGATTTTATATTTTATGCTAATTAATTCAAGATCATTCATTCAAAAAATATTTACTGAGTATCTCTTGTGTGCATATCACTGGTAGGTGACGTGGGGATTATAAAGAAGTATCAAGCCTCAAGGGTTTACTCTATAGTAATAATCATAGCTTACCTTTACATATTTCTTGACAAAGTGTCACAGAATGCTTTGCAAATATTATCTTATTTGATTTTCACAATGGACCTGTGAGGTAGGTAGTATAAGTTTGGTTATCACCATTTTATAGATGAAGAATCTGAGAGAGTCACAAAAACTCAATCACTTGTCCAAGGTCAAGGTCAAGGTCAAGGTCCTTGAATTGAATCCAGGACATCTGATGGAGTGTGCTGTGTATAAGGAACAACAATGGGGCCACCATGGCTGGAACCCTGAGTACATGGAAGGGCCTCAAGTATAAGAAGACTGAAAAGACAGAAAGTGGCCAGGTTGGGAAGATCTTTCAATGTATAAAGGAGATGATATTTGGTCCTAGAATAATAGGGAGTCCCTCACATGAATTGAGTGGAGGGGGCAGTGATAGGGAAAGGGACAGTGACATGGTCAGAACTACAAAAGATGCTGTCCCTTGGATATTTACTTGGTCATTTTTTTTTTGCATTCTTATAATGAGTATTAAAAAAAGATCATCATAGAGATAATTGCAACTTTGTCCACATTTGTTGCATTATATAAAAGAGGTGGAAAAACTTTACAAGCAGCTTGATGAGGTCCTACAAACTAAGTCAACATGCACCCTGAGACGTGACGACTTTAAAGCAAAAGTGACCATAATCTAGAAAAATACACTATAGATTCTCTGAAGGTAGGGACTGCTATTGTTTTTGTTTCCCTAATACCTAGAGTACATGGAGTACAGTAGTCATTTTGTAAATACCCGATAAATTTGAATTAGAAGGAAAGCAAAATATGATGGAAAATATGGTACCAAATAAAAAATAGTGAAAGAGGTAAAAAGCTTGGGGATTATTCAGAAACTTTATATCTATAAATCATGAATTCTATTTTTAATAAGAATCAAGGTACATATTAAGAGAGAGAGAGGACTACAGAGTGTATGAAGAACACTATTTGGAGTTGGGAGACACCTAGATTTGAATTCTTCTATTGATATTTATTAGTTGTGTGATGATGGGTCTTAAACTTTGTGAGCTATAAAATGAGGTTAATGACATATGAAGTAATTATTCCATAAGAATGATGTAAGGATCAAATCAGAGAGTACATGAGTATCATGTTGATTATCTAATGCTTCCAAGCAAGATCCTGTGTTCAAGTCACCTTTGTTCCTTAAAACTGGTATAGTCATTTTACTTCCCTGGTACTCAGTTTCCAGAATGATTAGGAGGCTGGATTAGGTTACTTTCAAGGTGCCTCCCAGCTCTAAATCTATGAGTTTATCAGAAGCATTTTGAAAATATTAAGGTTCATTCAATTTTCTGCAGAAAACTACATCTTCACGGGCCCACAATTGATTAAAAGGCAGAGAAAACACAATATCCTGTTGGGTTTACTTTTTTAAACTACCATTATCAAGTACCTTCTATGGGAAAGGTATTGTGTTAAGGGCAAAAACAAAATCTCTCTGAATTCAAGGAAATAACAATCTACCACTTTAGTGAGATGTATGATGGGGGTTGAGAGAGAGAAGAATACAAAACGTGCACTAGTTAATAAACATTGCATATACAAGGCAATTTCAAAAGAGAGAGAGGTTGCATAAAGAGTGATTAAGAAAAAAAGACAGAAAAAAAGGCAGAGATTGGTATATAGTTAAGAAATAAACACTACAAGTATATGTTGGGAGATGCAAGACTGACATAACTTGAGTTGAAAAAAAATGGAGGGGGTAGACATTTATCGAACTGCAACTGGATGTGACATGGGTAACCAAAAAGTCGCATCACATGAATGTGACATGGGTGGGATTCCAGATCCTTTAAATAGAAATGCCCAATAAAGGATGGAATATTCTGTCCTGGTTGGACCAAGTCTAGAGCAGTCTTGAGTCTTATTTTAGACTCTACATTTTAGAAAAGGTTTTTGACAAGCTTCAGCATGTCCAGAGAGCAACAACCATGCTAGATAGTGAGGTCTCAAAACTCTCTTCCGAGGATGAGATAAAGTGGACATATTTAGCACTAACTAGAGAAGACTTTAGGAGAGCATGATCATTGCCTTCAGAAATCTAAATGTACCACAAGGAAGTGAGATTCAATTCATACTACTGTTCTCAGAGACACAACAGATGGAAATCACAGGGAGTAGTAGAATCCCAGGGAGGAGGATTTCATCTCTACATGATGAATAATTTCCTAATAATCAGAGTTGTTTAAAAAAGAGAGGTGGGGAATGGGTTTACTTTTTGAGGTAATGAATTCCTCATCCCTGAGCTGTTCAAGCAGAAGCTAAGAAACTACTTTTCCGAAGCATGGTGGAGGGGAATAATGCTTCAGGTAAGGGCTAGGCTAAATGACCTCTAAGATCCCTTTCAACTCTAAAAATCTGTGATTTGTATCTTTTTCCCCTGCCTGGCCTTAAGCAAACCTTTTTGTGCATTGACAATAATGGAACTGAGTACCCAACACAGTTCCCACTAAGTGACTATGTTCTTCATGCTGATCTCTAGGGCACAGCAAGTTCACCCCTGAATTCTAAACCCTTTTCAAACTAGGTGAAGAGCAGTTTTGTAGGCGCTTCTATTTATTTAGTATAAATCAGCCTGCCTGACAGATCTGGCTTTACCAAGCTGTTCCTCAACCTTGTTCTTTTTTTGCTCTAAGGATATTTGGACACCGCTTTATCCTTCCAAATGTCCTGGGTTCAGGCCCTGCCTTACCTCAGCTTTTAGAAACTCTTTTAGAAACACATACGGAAGTGATAATTTGTCACGTAATTATAAGAACAGATATGATTTTGTTCAGCTTTAGAAAGCAAGTACTGTGAGTTCAGCTGGCTCCCTCGTTGAAGAAACTGCTTGTAAATTTTATTCTGCTTCCTTAGCTTGGCAGGGATTTCTCTCCTGCTTTTGCCATAGAGTGGAAAACATGGCAAACCTAAACACAAGCCGTTCCTTTCTGGAAGAACAATGACCATATTATTTGCTATGGAGACTGGCAGGTTTAATGAAAACTTAACAAACTTTTCCATAGCAAGCTGGACGGGTCTCATGGAAGGGCTTCCTGGCACCATTTCTAGCAACCCACAGAGTACCTAAAACTCTGAACAAATGGTTCAGAGAGGAGGAATAGGGTTTTGAGTTTAAAAAGAAAAAAAAAACAGTAGAGAATCAGAGATAGAAATAAGAAATTTGATTTTTCTAAAAGCAAAATGATGAGTTATAAAAAAAAAGATTCCAAAAGAATGTGTGTTTCTGTGACAGAGAAACAGAGACAGAGAGAGGAGAGAAAGAGAGAGACAGACAGACAGACAGAGACAGAGACAGAGACAGACAGATACAGAGACAGACAGAGTAAAAGAGAACAGAGAGAGAGAGACAGAGACAGAGACAGAGAGGAGAGAGGAGAAAGAGAAAGAGAGAGAGGGGAAGGGAGGGAGAGAGGGAGGGAGATATATATGTGTGTGTGTATGTGTGTGTAGAGAGAGAGAGAGAAAGAGAGAGAGAGAGAGAGAAAGAAAAAGAGAGAGACTCAGAGAGACAGAAAGACAGAAAGAGACAGAGAGGAGAGAGGAGAGAGAGAAAAGAGAGAGGGGAAGGGAGGGAGAGAGGGAAAAAAATATATATATATATAGAGAGAAAGACAGACACACAGACAGACAAGCAGGCAGAGATAGAGACAGTGACAGAGAGACAGAGAGAGACAGAGAGAGAAAGAGAGAGAGAGGCAGAAAGAGATACAGAGAGGAGAGAGGAGAGAGAGAAAAGAGAGAGAGGGGAAGGGAGGGAGAGAGAGAGAGAGAGAGAGAGAGACAGAGAGACAGAGAGACAGAGAGACAGAGAGACAGAGAGAGAGAAAGAGAGGAGAGAAGGAAAGAGGAGAGACAAAAACAGAGACATAGAGACAGAAAGAAAAAGGAGAGAGAAAGAGAGAGAACAGAAAGAAGGAAAAAGAAGAGAGATAAAGGAGAGGGAGAAGAGGGAGACAGAGAAAAACAAAGACAGAGATAGAGAGAAAAAAGATTAAATCCAGAAAAAAATAATCACAGATAAAACTAAATGTCTAGAAGTTATTCTCGCTAGTATTGGACATAGAAGGTCACCAAGAGAGGGAGTTTGCTAAACTGAACAGCACAATTGTAGGCCTGTAAAATTGGAAAGAAATACTATTTGCTATGGTTGACACACATCACCAGAATGGGGAAAAAAAGACTGATAAGACAGGAACTGAAATGGAATCCTAGATGAAGATGAAAACTTAAAAGCCCTGTTACCACGTAGAAGATAATAAAAAAGACAGAAAAAGTACCAAGCTTCTCCTGGGAAGAAACAAAACTGTAAGCAAATGAGAGAGCAGAATGGAAGAGCAGCTTGACCATCTTTTGCTTCCAAAAGGCTTGGAAATGTGAAAGCAGGCTCCATGCTCCATCAGTCACAAATGAACAGGCACAATATTCTCAAGCTCTATTTACTCTTACTTCAATGCTCTGTCCTTTTAATCCTCAGAAAGAGGGGAAAAAAGATAGCAATCTAAGCCTTTTATCTCCATTTGTCCAAAAGACTCACATTTATTACTTGAAACTATAAAGAAAAATAAATTATTGGGAATTTTGCTAGGTTAGCTCACCCTAATGCTAATTCTTTCCAAAAGAAAAAAATATCTTTCTCCCCCATCCACCACAGTATTGGGTTCAGGTAAAACATCCTAGGGATACCATAAAGGTGCTGGTATTTTAAAAACAACACTAATTTGAACTTTCACAAAAATGGAAATCACTATCCCCTCAGGCCCACTGTGGTTCATGTGCCAAAATGAAGATGCTTTTTTTCTTATTATTTTTCCCCTGATAGCTTTGCATAGGAGAGAAAAAAAATCTCCCTTAATTCTATGATCATAGATTGGGTGATAGAAAAGATTGTTCAGGAAAAAAAATCCATCTAGAACAGTGCTTTGTGAGTTCTCATTTGCTCATTTAAGAATATTATTCTGAAAATACGTTAAAACAGTGCCTACTATGTATCAGATACTGTGTTAAGCACTGAGGATGCAAAAAGAGGCAAAAAAACCCCAAATCTGCCCTCAAAAAGTTTATAAATTAATTTAATGAGGAAGAAAAGATAAAAACAAGTTTTATACAGGATAAATAGGACATAATTAATAGAAGGAAGACACTAGAATTAAGAAGAATCAGAGAGGGATTCCTATAGAAGATGAGATTTTAGTTGGGACTGAAAGAAAGCCAGGGAAGTCAGTAGTAAGAGCAGAGGAGAGAGAATAGATATGGGAAACAGCCAAAGAGAAAAACTCTAAAAGTGCTCCATAGTGCAAAAGGATTCATGACATTAAAAAGCTTAAGTGTTTCTCATCCAGAATAATACCCTCACTTTACAGAAAGGGAAATTGGAGGTGAATGAGATAGAGTGTTTTACCTAAGTATTAAGTATCAGAAATGGTATCCAAACCCCAGCCTTTTCACTCCATTTCACATCCCATACTCTTCCTACCATAGCACACTGCCTTTCTTGATAAGGTTAGTGGTCAGCTAAAGGATGCATTTCATATAGAACTGAATCTGAAAGTGGGAAGTCCTAAATTCAAATCTGCCCTCAAACATCTATTATCTGCACTACATTATCTTGGGCACATCATTTAACCCTCTTCTGCTTCTTCTATAAAATAAGAACCTTAGCCTCCAAAGGTTGCTGTGCAGATGAAATGAGATAATATTTGTAAAGTAGTTTGCAAATTTTAAAACATAATATAAATGCTATTATTGTTATCATCATCATTATTATTCTTTGATCAACCTTATTAGATCTTAGAAGCAAATAATTTGAGGTCATATAGAACACTTGGACCAAAGGTCACAAGTATTTTGACTTAGTTCTAAAGTTTTTTTCAAAACCAAGAAGGGAAGAAATGTGTGAAGGCTCTTCAAAGAGGCAAATATAAAGACTGCTTGAGAAAACACACCCACAAAGAAACAGTTCTTGCCTTTAAGGAGCTCATCTGTGAAAGGAATACTGCACTTTCCTCATGAAAGAAGCTGGAGGAAGACGCAAACTAGTGCTGGATGAAACAATCACCATATATAGGACATTATCAACCTATAGTGCTTTATTATTATCCTTCAAGATGAAAATGTTATAAAAAATAATTAATCCTGTTTCATGCTGTTTGATTCCAGAGTTCCATAAACTACAAACAAATGGAATCCCTGAGGTGCAAGGTGGCAAAGAATCATTGTGGAGTTGGTGGAAAAAAACACAAGGTTTTGAGTCATCAATAGAAAGAAATTACTTTTTTTTAAAGGCATCATTTACAGGGTTTCCAATACAGTAAATTTCAAAGGCCTATTTTTCTTTCTTATGAAATGCATGCCAGGATATTTTCTAAAGAGTTGCTACTGCTAGTGTTGGGATTATAATCTGTTCTCTCTAGATGGCTAAGATTTTGTTAACTAATTTGCCTATCAAGATAGTCTTCCAATTGTGCTAATGTCAACTGACTATAATTTGTATTATATTTAACAGAATCTAGTCAATATAGACAGTGAAATATATTTTTACTGGTTATTGTATTTGTTTAATGTTAAGTACAGTGTGTTTTGTACTATAAAAAAGAGATGAAATATGCAAAAATTGTCTTTATTTTCTATAATTTGAATCTCAGTATATTTAATATGTAAATGTTTAAAATGCAGTTTTCCCACATTCAGTAGCTCTATAACCAACATACATATATATATATATATATAGGCAGTGTGGCATGATAGTCTTGAATTAAAATTCTGCCTTTGACACATGCTATATAACACGTAGAAATCATTTAACCTCTCTTCCCTCAGCAGGGTTGTTGTTAATTTCAAATAAAATGATGATTGTAAAAACTTTTTCATACATCAAAGAATTGTATTAATGCCATCTATTATTATTACTTATACATATTATTATATATTACCTATACATTTTATGTTACTCATAAAAAATATCCCCCCAAATTTCCCCAAAGTCATAATACTTTTTAACTTCAATGACTTAATTAGCTACATTAAGAGTTTTAGAATATCATGAGTTCTTCCTGGTAATTCCTACAAGAATTAGTTGCGTTTCTTTAATTCTGAATTTAAAAAAAAGAATTATACCCTCCCATAAGTATTCATCTAAATAATCTGTCTAAGTATTCCTTCTTTAAAAGGAAACAAAAATGATTATAGAACATCATGTCTGGATTAGAAGCTATGTGAATGTATATATATAATACTTTTTCCTCCCTGGTTTCCCGCTTTTGTTTAAGCAAAAATCTGGCTGATTCTACTATGGCTCAGTTATTTTTAATTTAATTTTGGTAACTAATTTTTAACCCACCCACCAAAACTCCATTTGTGTGATAACAGACTGCATATGGGCTCCTATGGGATATGGAAATTAATCCCAGTTCCGTGGAAAGACCTTTTAATAACTCATATGTTATTTTACCTCTTGTGAATTACCAGTGAGTGGGCTTTCCTCCAGGATTTTCTAGAGAACGTGTCCTTAGAGTATCAAAACAAAAGGAGCTATGCTTGGAATATATAAATTCATTCTCTTCAGATAAAGTTCTACTTCATGGCTTGATTTACCTATTTTTAAAAATAAAATATTCTCTTTGGATTAGTTAGACATTACCAAATATTAATTCTATAGCTTCAGTATTTTCCTTGGTGATAAGTGTTCCTGTTATTAGTAAATATTACATTCTCAGGGTGGACAGGCCATAGTGATTAGCAAATAGCTAACCCTCTATAGTATGTATTAAAGATACTTTGGAAACTTGATAATTTCCCACAAAAAATAACATGTTATAAACTTCCTTAGGGTTTTACATTTGAAATGGTTGTAAGCCTTCTATTTTATTAATTTGGAAGAAAAACAGAAATAGCCAGTTTGCATTTAACAAGTAATCAATGCAACTCTGAGAAGAGATACAAGACTACTTCCAGACTTGAAGCATTTTTATTTTGGTATTTATCTAATTGTCTCAACTTTCCTTTGAAAGTAGGATATTATACAATTTACTATTTGGGAACTGTTAGAGCACATCTATACCCAAATCAAGTGGGATGAGAATCCAGTTTTCTATTAAGGCCTGAAAGAATTGGGAACTGAATTATGTAAACTCATGCCACATTTCACTTTTTAAAGGCTTTATATATGCATTGAATATTTAGTGGTATATCATGAAGGTATCAAAGCTGAATGAAAGTTATGTCTGTGTTTATCTCCTATCACATATATATATATATATATATAAAATTATGACCTATGACTTATGTCTCATCTCTCATCTATCTATCTATTTTTTTTTCAGTGGTGATCAGATTGGATTTTTTTTCTGCATATTCTTAGGAGTCTTCAACAATTCCAGAGCTTCATGGGTACAGATTTGAGTCTACGTCTTCTGATACTGAAGTTATGAACAGAACCGTTATATACCTCTCTGTTATATACCTCTCTATCTGTGTCTCTGCTTTTGTCTCACTCCCCTCTCTCTCTCTCCTTACACATACACCCACACCCACCCACACCCACACCCACACACACACACTGCAAGGTAAAATATAAACTCATATGGAATTCACATTTAGCTTTTTCTGTCTATATTCCAAAATGCTTTGCAGTTCATTTACCATTCTGTTGGACATCATTTGATTATCCACTGGTTATTCTATTCCCAGAAAATAACGAATCTATAATTCTAGTGCTGCTAAACATTCTCAAATATTCTGTTTTATAAAAAAGAGACTGTTTTGTGAAAGGAATGGCCTCCTTCAGCCATCATATTACAAGGAATCCCTTGTATTTTCTTTGGTATTTTCCTTGGTAATGCTATAGTTATTAATTGATGTCTCATAGCTATGATCTCAGGTCTTCTATTCTACATAGCTTTCTAGTTATATGTTGATATCATACAGCAATTTTCATAGGGGAAGAGATTTGGAATAATCTGTTGGTCTTCTGACTTGTTCCTCCTAGTAGGGATGTTTTGCATAATAATAAGGTCTTTATCCACTGTGCCACCTAGTTGGCCCAGAAATCATTATTCTTAATGAAAAGTATATGGTATCATAATATTGACTTATAATTATTAAAAGTAAATATCAATCTGGGGGCAGCTAGATGGTGCAGTGGATAGAGCACCAGCCCTGAAGTCAGGAGGACCTGAGTTCAAATCTGGTCTCAAACACTTAGCACTTCCTAGCTGTGTGACCCTGGGCAAGTCACTTAACCTCAACTGCCTCAGCAAAAAGAAAAAAAAAGTGAAAATCAATCTGAAATGGAATCAAATGCTTCCCTTTCTCCCCTAATTTTCATAGTTACATTCTGTATCCCAGTTGGATAGACAGAGATAAAATCTAAATTCATTAACATTTGAGAATCATGTTTCCTAACCCTGGTTTATACATTGCATCAATTAGTTTGGTAAATCTATGTGTTCTAGCATGTTAGTCCTTTTTTGAAGGAGGTAAACAGAAAAAAAGAGCACCTTCATCTTCAACTCCTCATTCTCCCTCATACTACATATTCAATCAACTCTAAACCTTGTAATTTTTATCTCTGTGTCTTTTTTCTATGTCCCCTTCTCTGTACTATATGTACCCTTTTCATCTCTCCCTTGGCTACTTTCATAGACTCCCAGTTGTTCTTTCTACCTCAAGTGTCTCTTCTCTCCAGTGCCTGTTAGGACTATCTCAAATCTCTCCTATGTCCAGTTCATCTTTTCGATAGCTATTAAAGTATTTTCCTAAGGCACAAGTCAAGCCATATTACTCTCCCACTCAATAAAATCTTGTGACTCTCTATTGACTGTAGGAATAAGTAATATTTCATCTTTATCATAGCTTTTTAACTTATTTGTTTTATAATGTATATCAATGTTATAAAAGTAGTAAATGTATATTGCTTATAAATAAATATATTATGAGAATACTCAATTTTTTAACTAATAGGATAAGCCACATTTTTAGAAGAAAACTGTGTAGTTATTTTTTTAATATTTGGCTTTTACAAATATTATTTTTTTTTAAATTGGCTTTTATATTAAAAGGAAATCCAAAAGATCCCAGAAATTCTGGCATACCAATAATTTTGGAAATCCAATAGACTCAATAATTGAGGGAAGCTGAGGATTTTCTCTCTTCCTACACTGAAACCATCTGTTCATCTTGTTGAAGAACACTATGGAAACATATATAAATGGTTATCTAACTAGTTTCTAAATGAAGCAATGAGTCCCATTTGTCCAGATAGAAATACACACACATGCACATACACACATATGTATATAACATATATAGTTTCCTGTGACTATTTTTTTCATACAAATATCTAAAGGATCCCTCCCTTAAAAGCCCTAAAGGGATCTTTTTTCTCTCCTAACTTTCAGTAGAATAACTAGTCCTTTTTTTCTGAGTTTTCAGATTTCCTCAATTCCACTAAAATATGTTTTTTCATTCAAGAGAAAAGAAAAAAATGGAAAAAACAAAGATAAAAAGGGAGAATGCAAAAGATATATGTGCTATAATTTCCCTCTTTAAGTTTATCTCAATTTACCTGTTCTGACAAAGACCATATTAGCTTGTGTGACAAATCATAATTGCCATCTGCTCCACTGACACATGCATTTCCCTCACTTCCCAAATCTGAATTAGTCATAGCCCTTTATAAACCACACATGTGACATCAGGACTACTTACTATAGGGATTCTAAGAAAAATCCAAACCACAAGGTGTTCTTTTTTCTATTTACTGTACTTTTTCAAAAAAGGACTAACATGCTAGAACACATAGATTTAACAAACTAATTGATGCAATGAATAAACCAGTGTTAGGAAACATGATTCTCAAATCAATGTTAATGAACTCAGAATTTATCTCTGTCTACCTAACTGGAATACAGAATGTAGCTTTATGAAAATTAGGAGGAAAAAGGAAATATTTGATGCCATTTTGGATTGATATTAACTTTTAATAATTATAAGTCAATATCATGATACCATATACTTTTTTATTAAGAATAACAATTCCAGGGGCAACTAGGTAGCACAATGGATAAAGCACCAGCTTTGGAGTCAGGAGGACTCATGTTCAAATCTGACCTCAGACACCTATTAGCTATGTGACTCTGAATACCTCAAAAAAATAATGATTATTTTTGTTATTATGACTATTTAATCCTTAGCCACAAAACCTCCCTTCTTTTCTGAAAAACATAACAGGCATTTTTCTTGGTACTTCATACATTAAACATAAACATACACATTAATCATAAACATTTCTCATACTAACCATCTCATTCATCAACTGATTTAGAATGACTTTCTCTTTCTCTTAGGATGACTATTATATCTTTCCCAGAAGTACTTAAATCATTCTATGATGAGGTTCATAGACATATGAAAAATAGAAAGTTGCTTAAATGTGGGAAATAACCCAGATGAAGGTGAAGGGAAAGGGGTAGCAGAATGAAAATAAAAGTAGTAGGATGATATTTCTTCAAATGAGATAATATTTGTAAAGTACTTAGCACAGTGCCTGGCACATAGGAAGCATTTAATAAATGCTTGCTTCTTTCCCTTTCACTCCTAAAACAGGCAGTTTAACTGAAAGAGAATGCTTGTAATTGTACAGATGAGAACTAAAAGCACAAAAACAATAGAATATTTGGTGGTTTAGAAATTTCAAAGTAAAGTAGTAGGAAAATGGCAAGAAGGAAAGAAGGGAGGAGGGAAGAAAAGAGAGGACAGAAAGAAATAAAGAGCCAAAAGGGAGAGAGAGAAAGGAAAAGAAAGAGTCAAAGGTGCAGCAAAGAAAGTATCTATATTGAAAAGGTGGGCTTTCACTATTATGGAAAGTTTGAGCTTAGTAAAAGTGTTTTGCAATTTTCCATAAGCAATTCAAATTGTCCTTCTGTTTTTTAACTTTAGGCTAGGCTAATTGCCCATATCCCTCCCTGTCCCAGATCTATAAACTGTTGGATAATCTCTTTAAGATCCATTTAGAGGCAAGTTGAAATACTGGTAACACACACTCTCCATCCATGTGGATGGTCTATCTTTTGTGGATGGATGTATGGGTCACAAAACCTTTTGAGTGATAACAGATGTTTTCCAAAAAGCTCTTCCATGTCTTGGAGTTTGGATGCAATCAAAATAATGTCATTCTAAAACATGAGTATTTGGAAGAATCTATAAGAAAATATTGATAGGGAATACCTTCTCAACTTGAACTCTCTGAAGCATACCTTTTCATCATGGAGCCAAATACTTTTAGAGAGCATACACTTCCCTATTTTAAGCCTCACTTGATATTTATTATTAGAAAGTCACTGAATGATATTATTATGCTGTTATATCTTCTGAGGAATCTTGAATAAATTTTACATATGAATAAAAGACACCTTGCCGTATAAGAGCCTATAAAAAGACATTTTACTTTATCAGATTAAATGCTTTTTTTCATAATCAAAAAACAATAACCACAATGGGATCTTATATTCTTTAGATCTTTTACTCAATTGAAAGAATATAAATATATGGCTCATTGTTGAATATTGTTTTTGAAAGAGGGATTTGAGTTTACTACTAATATCCTCAATTCAAGTAAAGATCTTACAAAACACTTTTTATGGATAAGAGAGTAGGCATATAGTCTGAGTTTTTTTTTCCCCACCCCTTGAGATCATCTTCACAATGTTAGTTATTCTCTCTGTATGTGTGTTTCTGTCTTTCTCTCTTTCTGTCTCTTGTCTGTCTCTTCACATATGTGTATGGATATGTATGTGTATGTGTGTGTATGTGCATGTATGTGTGTGTGTGGAGTGCCTCTCAGGTTCATCTCTAGGTGTCCTGATTTAAATTTTGCCACTGGACCCAGATAGCTCTAGAGGAGAGAATGATCTGGTAAATTTGTAGTCTTCTCTCACTCAAATTCAATTCACTTGCATGTCATGGCACCACATCCCTGATGTCATGGTCCTCTTCAAGAACAAAGGACAAACAACAACTAAATAGATAGAAACATGTATGTATACATATACATATATATGTATATATAAAACATATACAATATAGGTGTACACAGACACATATATATGTATATTTCTATAGTACATTTTCTGACTACACTGCATTTTTTTCCTGAATTAATTCAGCAATCATTTTATTAAGTACCTGTTATATAACAAACTAGATATACAAAGACAAAATATAAAATTCTGACTACTAATAATACGATTTCCAAATGTTCAAATGGATGACCTAATAGAGCAAAAGCATATTTTCTGGACAGGGCATCTATCTAGCTTATGCTATTGCATTCTTATAAAAGTGTTAGCTGAAATAAGTGAAGTGGGCATGAACTTTTTCAAATAAGAAAGTGAAAACAAGATTGTGGGATGAAGTGTTAACCTACGCCTAGTGTTAGAAGAAAAATCTACCAAAGTAGCAAAGGTATAATCAAGCAATATGGTGAATTGAAAATCCTGATTAAAAATATACTCAAAGGGTTACATTACTATACTCTGGACAATATCTGTCTTAGGAAAGTTAAGTGATATCAGTAGTGTCAAAGTCAGGGTAAAGGAAATAGGGAAAGAAATAAGGAGAGGAAAAAAAAAGATAGAGGACAACTAGAATATGAAGAAGGGAGGTAGAATATTATGGGAGAGAAAATACAAAGATGAATATTATGTGGCATGCATGGTCTTTTCTGCCTCCATGTGAAAACACGAAAACAAATAACTAATCTTCATAGAGATCTTAGAATCAAGAATCAGCTTTAAGTGTCACTTCCCTTGCAGACTGATTGTGTGATCCCTGGGCCAATCATATAAAGCTACAAGTTGCCAATATTCTTTGGAAGAGGAAATTTTCCCATGAGCAATTCAGTAACCAATAAAATCTGGATAAAACAAATCCAATAACCAACAACCAATAATGGGTCTTAAATTTTATTACTATGATCTTCATGGCTTGCCATTCATTTTTATATGGCAAGCAATGGAATAAATAGGCTACATACTACCTCTTCTAATTTCTGGTTTCATCATTTTATCATTTAGATTCTTCCCTGAGTTTTGCTCAACTTTTCATTTTGACATGAACAAGTGGTTTTTCATAGAAAACCCTCTAAGCCATTTTTTTAAATTTATAAGGAATAAGAATTATATAACATGAACATTTGACATCTGCTGTTGCTATTCCATGGAGGAAAAAAATTTAAATGCACTTCTGAGAGCATCTTAAGTCTGTTTTCCATTCCTCAGTAAGCTAGAGCCATGGATGATGTTAGAGTTCAGAAACAGCCAGGGACCCACAGCAGAGCTGCCCAAGCAATTCCAAGATACTTCTTTAGTCATGAATCTAAACTCCAAACTGAGGAAAAGGGTATGAAATCTAGCACAGTTTGGATTCTATTGCAGAGACCCATAGGAGACAAATTTCTTAAATCTGGAAACATTAAGGAATTTCCTTTTTAGACAACTTGGAGAGAGAGGGGAAAAGTTTGGCAGGGGAAGATGAGAATTATTATTTTTTTCCACCTCTCCTTCCTGCATGTCAAAGGGAGTAGTGAACTAAATATTTGGCAGAATTCTTAGTTTTGATCCAAATATAATCACTTTAAAGTGTTTCAATCAGGGAGAAATTTTCTTCATGTGCTATGGAAGTCTTGTCAGGGAATACATAAAGCAGTTGCTACCCTTCCAATCTAGGAAAGCATTGTGTGTGTGTGTGTGTGTGTGTGTGTGTGTCTGTATATGTATATAAATGAGAGAGAGATATATAGATGTATAATATGTATGTAAATGTATATGTATATATATATTTATATGTATATAACTCCTTTTAATTTAAACATTTTTATTGTGTATTCAGATACTTTTATCACATGTAAATACAATAAGTACCTTACTCTTGTTTTCAGATTTTATATCTTTTCAGAAACATGCTTCAGTATTTTGATAAATTTGGGATATTGTCTATGTTGACATATCTCCCAATTATTTAAATCCCAACTCTGCCCTCCTTTCCTATATGTCTTGTCCTTTCCCTCTTTTGAATCCTCTACAAGAAGTTAGATAATGTAATGTAAGTTCAATAATGTGACAATGTAATATACTAATGCATCATGGGTGGCTATTTTATAATTATCTATTGTTGCAAGACTAGTCCACCTTATTTTTTAGTCATACATTTCTCTGATGATAGCTTTGAATTTTAAAATTATTTTTCTTATTTTATTTTTTGTGGTTACACATATACATTCATTTTTATACATATTTCTTTATGAATCATGTTGGAAGAGACAAATCAGAACAAAAGGGAAAAACATGAGAGGAAAAAAAACAGAAGAAAAAGAAAAAGTGAACAAAGTATGTGTTGATTTACATTCATTCACCATAGTTCTCTCTTTCTGGATGCAGATGACATTTTCTATCCAAAGTTTATTGCTTAATGGATGTCCATCAATTGGAGAATAGCTAAATAAATTATGGTATATGAATGTCATGTAATATTATTCTGTAAGAAATGACCAGCAGGATGATTTCAGAGAGGCAAGGAAAGACTTGCATGAACTGATGCTGAGTGAAATGAGCAGAACCAGGAGATCATTGTGCACAGCAACAACAAGACTATATGATGATCAATTCTGAAGGATGTGGCTCTCTTCAACAATGAAATGTTTCAAACCAGTTCCAATTGTTCAGTGATGAAGAAAGCCATATACACCCAGAGAGAGGGATATGAATGTGGACCACAACATAACATTTTCATGCTCTCTATTGATGTTTGCTTGCATTATGTTTCCCTTTTCAGATTTCTTTTCTTGTAGATCCGATTTTTCTTGCACAGCAAGATAACTGTAAAAATATGCATATACATATTCGATTTGTCAAGTGTTTTAACATGTAGTAGACTTCCTGCCATCTAGGGGAGGGGTGGAGGTTAGGGAGGAAAATTTCTAACAGAAAGCTTTGCAAGGGTCAATGTTAAAAAATTACCCATAGATAAGTTTTGCAAATAAAAAGCTTTAATAAAATGCAAAAAAATAAAATCAACTTGCTCATTTTTTTTGTAGAACAATAATATTCCATTACTTTCACACACCAAAACTTATTCAGTCATTCCCCAATTGGTTGGTATGTACTCATTTTTCAGTTCTTCGCACTACAAAAAGACCTGCTACAAACATTTTTTGCATTTTGTCAGTCTTTTCCCCACTTTTATGATTTTCTTGGGATACAGATTCAGTATTGGCATTGCTGAATCAAAGATACCTTCAGTTTTCTAGCCCT
This sequence comes from Myrmecobius fasciatus, assembly GCA_023553655.1. Lineage (NCBI taxonomy): Eukaryota > Metazoa > Chordata > Mammalia > Dasyuromorphia > Myrmecobiidae > Myrmecobius > Myrmecobius fasciatus. The sequence continues at coordinate 818,659 of JAJPUD010000039.1, read as the reverse complement.
TTGGGCATAGTTCCAAATTGTTCTCCAGAATGGTTGGATCATTTCACAATACCACCAGCAATCCATTAGTGTCCCAGTTTTCCCACATTCCATCCAACATTTATCATACTCTTTTCCTGTCATCTTAGTCATTGATTTAAAAAGAAAAAACTTATTGGTGCCTTTTGTTTTTGCATTTCATTTCCTGATTCCTTTCCTTTGATATTTAAGAGGCAGGGAGGTGGGAAAACAGAATTCTGGAGAAGACAATTTCAAATCATCCCTCACACATTTATGAACTGAGGCAAGTCATTTATCTTTCAGTCTCAGTTTCTTCATTTATAAAATAGGGATAATCATATAAATCAACCAGTACTTATTAAGTATCTACTCTGTGCCAGAAACTCTGCTGGGATAATATAGATGTAAAGTATTTTGCAAATCTGGAAATGTTAGTTATTATTTTTTTAACTCTCTGGCATATACCTTATTTCATTCCTTTGATCTTCCAATTTTCTAAGTTCACAGTATGATTTTAATTTGGAATTTTAAAGGTCATCTAATCCAAAGTCTTCATTGTACAAGCCACAGAGAAATACGAACAATCAGTCATTCTCTGGGATCAAGACTACTTACTAACTGTTCTGATTTGAGTATCCTTTAGTGCTATTTTCATTTATATTATGGTAGTCATTGTGTATGATTTTCTCCTGTTGCTTCTGACTTCATCCTGCATCTGATGGCACTTTTAATAGCTAGAATTTAAAGAGTTATTTTTAGTTTTTCAAAGTACTTACAAATATTATTTTATCTTAATAACAACTCTATGAGGCAAATGCTATTATTATCCCCATTATACAGATGAGGAAACTGAGGCAGATAGAGGTTAATTAACTTATCCATGGTCTCACAGCCTAGAAGGACCTAAGACAGGATTTGAATTCAAGTCTTCCCAAGTTCCTTTATCTAGGTCTAATTATCCTGTTTGTTATCTATCTGTCCTATACTGCTTCTCTTAGACAATTTTCATAGCTATGGCATTGCACCATGTTCATCCCTATGATGAATCTCTCCATTGTCCTATGAGTCACCTTTTGGGCCTTCAAAGTGGTATTTGTAAACATTAGAAATCACCCCCAAAAAAGTTATTGCTGTCTAATAGTCAAATAGTGAAGATAGAGAAATATATTTGTGTGTATGTATGTGTGTGTGCCTGTGTGCATGTGTATGTGTGTGTGTGTGTGCGTGTCTGAAAAGGGCATACATTCTTCACCTTCTTAAAACTCTTTCATTAAGAGCCCTTTTTATAAGCTTTTTATGAAACACTGTTTATTAGAGTAAGTCTTTTACCCTAAGATTACACATTAAAAGTCAGTGAAAATTGTTTCTTCCCTGAATATCAAAGACAAAGATAACTGTTTAATCTTTTCAATTTTAAAAAAATACAAATCTCCTAATTAAAGGCTTGATTTTCTATCTTGTTCCTAATTAGCAGGGGGCATGTTCTTGTCCTTGTGGAATCATCTAAGGTTTACTTTTGATTTAAAGTTCTATAAACATGGAGAAAACCCAGAGAGTGCAGTTGGCTAATACACTAATTTTTCACCTCTTGTACCTTAGATTTAGGTATGGCTTAGAGTATAAGTGAAACATATTTAAAAATTACATTTTGGGATTTCATAGAAAGTACACCTGTTATTTTATTCTTCAACATGAATTTTATTCACTAAATTATAACCTGTGCTTAAACTATCAACATGGTGAAATTAATAAAATCCTGGGTCAGCAAAGTATTAGAGCTGAAATCTATCTATCAGTTTCTCCAAGGAGTACTTTGTAGTAAAAATATCATTGGCAGCAGAAAACCTGGATTTCAGGCCTGCATCTATATATTAGTTGTGTTATCTGCAAGGAGTCCTCCAACCTCATCCAGGCTCAGCTGCCTCAAATGTAAAGTGATAATTATAGTACCTACGTGACCCAACCTTATCCAAAAAATCTTGCTGGAAATTGAAGGAGATAATATATGCTAAAACACTTTGTAAACTGTAACATATGATGAAAATTTAGCGTATGATTTTAATTCTAATTGGGAAAACATTGTCCTTACTCCTCAATCAGTGGAAAACCTTTGAACCACATTTATAACTATTTCTGAATCTTTTCCTCACCATGTTGTCTCAATTCTGACCACATTCCCACCTCCCTCCCAATGCAAACTTGGACTCTGACCCTGGGTCTCCCAGCTCTGATAAGTAAATTTTCATGTTGTCATGCACAGAACCAGGTCTTTATGCCATTTTTCTAGTGATCCTCTCCTCATCTCCACTGCTTCATTGTGTGTTCTTATGTCCCATTATGATGCACCTTCCCATAGGGCAAGAAGTGTCTTGCTTGCTTATATATTTTTAATATTTGGCACATTTTAAGCATGTTAAAAATCCTCTATAGAGCAATCCCTCTGTATCTATCCATCCATATCTCTCTATCTTATCTATGATAGTAAATTATATACAGATGAAAAAATTTGGTTGTCCTAGTTTGGTTGGTTATGAAGTTTTTCATGCAAAATGAGCATCAGAACTGATGAATTTATAAAAGAAAACTAAATTATAAAGTAACTAAAATACCCTTTTATCCAGAGATTCCATTGCTAAATATGCACTTATCACAAGGAGACCACTGATAAAAAAGGCTTCATCTATACAAAAATATTTATAGTAGTACTTTGTGTGTGTGTGTGTGTGTGTGTGTGTGTGTGTGTGTGTGTGTGTAATAGCAAAGAACTACAAATTGAAGCCCATCACCTGAGGAATGGTTAAACAAATTGTGGTGTGTGAGTGTAATGGGATATTAATGTGCTATAAGAAATGACAAGCACAATGAATATAGAGATATATGAAGTTACATGAACTAACACACAGTGAAGGAAGCAGAACCCGCAAAGGAAAACAGTATATGCTGTTGGCAACAATGTGAATGAAAAGAACAACAATTGAAATTGAACGTTGTGAAATGGATAGGAATACATATGGTTCTAAAGATGTGATAGGAAAAAACAACTTATCTTTGCTCTTTGTTAGAGATCAGGATCCATGGGTGTAAAATACTGTGTATAATACACATCAGATTTGGGGTTTTGGATATATCAGTTTTGCTGAATTTTCCCCCCCTCTTTCTCTCAGGCTTTGTTTGGTGTGTGGGGTTGGTTTGGTGTGTGTGTGTGTGTGTGTGTGTGAGGGAGCTAGAGGAGGGAGAAAGGAGAAATCTAGTTAATGTAAAAACAAACAAAAAAGAATTTTATCAAATCTGATGTCCCTGCCAAACAGACTTTTTTATGTTAATATATACTTTAAAATAAACAAGCCATAAATAATGGATTTTATGATGGTATATGGAAATTGGAGAGATATATGACAAAGAAGTAGACTGATCATTTGACAATCAATTAATGGTTATACACATATAAAGTAACTGTTATGTGTCAGAAACTGTGCTAGGTGCTGGGAGTGGTAAGGTAATAGTTAAAAGAGTTGCATTTTATAGGGAAGCTAATATGTACATACATAAGAACATCTAAAATAGATATAAGATAATTAAACAGACTCTAGTAGCTAGGGGAGTCAAGGAGGAGGTTCAATAAAAGCTCCATGTATAAAGTGCTGCTTGATCTGTGTCTTGAAGGACCTTAGGACTTCTTAACAGGGAGATGTAAATACATGCCAGTCATAATAGACACAAACAATGCAAAGGTTGAAAGGAGATGAAGTCCCAGATATAAGAAGTAAAAACAAGGGATAGGAGATGAGCAGTGACCAAGTTTCTCTGGCACCTGTAACACCTAAAAAGACTTGATGGGAGAGCTCCAGCATGTTGAGTAGATTGTCTTGGCCGTACCCATGCAATACCATGCTCCAGAATCCCAGAGAATGAGGTATGAATGGGTTGCAGTTGGTGCAGAGGGAGGAAGAGCCTATGACAATAAAAGCATTCTTTGAAGTATGACTTCAAGTATCATCATTTGAAAAGATAATTTGGTTTGTGCATTTAAATGTTGGCTTTTGCTGATAATCACTAAATTTAGAACAATTTTTTAAAACATCTTAAGGTTAATTATTGTTTCTGGAAGTCATTTGAGCCTGGCATAGTGACTTCTCTATAATATGCCTTCAAGAAACATTTGTTGAATGTAATGGAATTGAGTGGTTCAGTTTTGTAGATGAGCTACAGTCATTTAGGCTGAGGCTTTTATTTAGGCTTTCTTCATTGTTCTGAGCATTGGGACCATAGGTTGAATAAATCACCCTCAGAATAAATGCTTAATAAATCCAAAGAAACAAGGGATTCTAAAAGATCAGGTGAGAATGGAGTACATGCCAGATTGACTTAGAGTGTGGGGGAACAATCTGTGGTGTGGTAAATACAATCAGTAAGCAAATGCAGACAACTTTAACTGCAATGATATTAATGCTTCAAACTAGGTTTGATGCTCTGGAATCTTAAGCAACTCCTTTTGTTTACCTCTTAGATTTTTAATGGAAGTTTCCTTCATAAGATCTTGCCATTTAAAGCTAAGTTGTTTCAGACTATCTAGATCTCTGGCTCAGTGGGCTTTGTATATTATTGAGTTGTTGACCACTCCTTTCAAATTTCTTCCCTTTATTCACTATCAGCAGGTATTTCTATAGTATATTAGGGTATTCTTTCTTGTCATATACTTACAGGGAAGAAGGACAACAGTAGTAGGGGATTTCCACTATTTCTTGATTCCCATATTCCTTATTGTTTGAGGATAGCAAAGCAGGAATTGGTGTTACATACATATTACAGTTTTTCAGTTGCTCAGTTATATCCAAATCTTTATGTTCCTTTATCATAATACTCTCCATAGTTTTTTTTTGGCAAAGATACTGGAATGGTTTGCCATTTTTTTTTCTCCAGTGAATTAAGATAAGGTTAAGTGACTTACTTAGGTTCACCTATGTAGTAAGTGTTTGAGGTTGGATTATTTATTCTATCCACTGAGCCATTGTATTGCTCTGTTGCATGTACAGAGAGAGAGAAGAAAGAAGAAGAAGATGATGATGATGATGAAAGAAGAAAAGAAGAAAGAAAAAAGAAAGGAAAAGAGGAAGAAGACAAAGAAAAAGGAAGAAGAGAAAGATGAAGAAGGAAGAAAAAGAAAAAGAAGTAGTAGTAGTAGTATAAGAAGAAATACAAAATGTTCTTTTCCTTGTATCTTTTGCTTGACCTCAGCAAAAAGTCACCAGGAAGCACAGGATAGGAATACATGGGAAACCAATTCAATAAGCAAGGCACTGTCCACATCACTGTCAAAGATGAATAAAGCACATTTATTTTTTGTGAGAAGCTTCCAACTTGATAAAAGAGAGTGTATCTATGTGAGACTATGTTAAGTGCTAAAAAAAACGAACAGGCAAAGTGTTTTGAAAACAAAGATTAAGAAATTGTCACTTCTTGCTGGATTGAGATCAGGAAGGATCTGTCAGGGATACATGCTCAGGGCATTTCAGAGAAAGAAAAGGAATAGTGGTGGGGAAGCAGAGTCCTTTGACAACAGCAAGTAATCAATTCTGAAAGGAGAGTAGAAGGGTACAAGAAGGATAACAATCCATGATGAGACTGGAAAAGTAGGTGGGAAATCTGCATGGTAGATAGATTTGAATTCTAAGCTAAAGAGTCTGATTTGTGTTCTTAGGTAATATAGAAAATCTAAAAGTTCTGAAAGGTCAAGACCATAAGTGATCTTTTGAAGATTATAAAGGAGCTATAAGCAAAAAATATTAAAACAGGGAAATATTGGAAACAGGGGGACTAGTTAAGATGAATCAATCAACAAGCATCAACAAGCAAGCTACAAGTATGAAATCTTAGTGGTGCTGGGAATACAAAGACAAAAAGACAACAGTTTCTGCCTTCAAGGAACTTATATTCTATTGGGGTAGATAAGATAAACCTAAGTATATGAAGAAAAAAATCAAATAAATTAAAGGAAGCAGAAGATTCAAAGGGTTATAAGTGATGAAGGAAGGAATTATGGCAAGATCAATTCAAAGGTACAGTGATGGGACATAACATATATAAGGAACTGTGAGAAAGACAGTTTAGCTGGATGGAAGAGTGAGGGAAGAGGAGTAATATTGGAGTATAAAGGTCCAGGAGAGAGGTGATAGAAGTTAGAATGAGGGAAATGGAAGAAAAAATGATGGTTCAGTTTTGAACATGCTGAGTTCCAGTTCATTAAAAAGGACAAAACAGAATGCCAAAAATGGAAGTAAAATATTTTACAGTATAGGAAATGATATTCTTGAAATGAATATCCTTTTAACAAACCAAAAGCACTGTGAGACTCTACTGGAGAATGGGGGTGGGGGGACAATCAACATCCATTTTGGCCAAAATTCTTGCCCTATAGTATTTCCCATACTTCCAGGATGCACAATTTTGTTAGGATGGGTAATCTCTGAGTTCAAACAAATTTTAACTCCTCTGTGCCCAAAAAAGGCAGCTTTATTGAAATATAATGGCCAATATATATATATATATATACACATATATATATACATATATATATAGTAATGAAATTTTCATTTGGACAATATTTTGATGATCAGTCCTTTCAAACTTTGTTCATCTGTCCTTACATGACAGAATTTCAGTCTGTCACCAGTCCCACACTCAAAGTTATTCCAGCTTAGCAGGTCTTGCCAGAACTTGTATTTTATTGGTTTCACTAATGGGAATCTAGGGTCATTCTCCACATCATGACATCCTAGGCAGAGATGATCAAATGGCAGCCCCATATTTCAGTAGAATCAAGAGCCCTAATCAAATGAAAATCAAGCAAGTATGGTCTGTTAGAATCAGTTAGAATCTGCCTACTGCTTCTCTACATAGCACCTAAGGATTTACCAACATTTAAATGGCTCTAGATTTCAAAGGCCATTTTAGACCTCCATTTTAAACTGCTTTGGCAAGAATGGAGTTGTGAAATCTACTCACATCCTCAACTGGCAGAGTAAAAGATATGACTAGAATAAGGAAAAATATTATTAAAGACTTGGGATTTGCATTTTAAAATTTGCATGAACCTGTCAAAATTAAGGAAGTATATGTTTCCAGTCTAAGCTTCCATTTTTAAAATAGAATCATTCCCCCCCATGCACTAGCACATAAAAAGAACAAAAGAAAAGAGTCTCAAAGGTTATCTGGTTAATTTCCAGGTTTGAAAGTAGACTAGTAAATGAGGGGATTAGATTAGATGATCACTATAATTCCTTCTAGGACAACTAGATGGTGCCACAGTGCACAGAGTGCCAGATCTGCAATCAGAAAGACTCTACCTAAGTCCAAATATGATCTAAGTTACTTACTACCTAGGTGACCATACAAGGCAACTGGTCAGTTAAACTTAAAAAACCTGTTTACCTCAGTTTCCTCATCTGTAAAATGAGCTGGAGAAGGAAATAACAAATCATGTGATCCTTGCCAAGAAAAATACAAATGGAAGATTTGGCTACAGCTAAAAAATGACTAAACAACAACAAAAATAATAACATGTTTTCTAATATTCTGTGACCATAAGAATCTAAATGATATAATAATACTTAGCTCACTTTAAGTTTTGCAAAGCACCTTATATATTGTCATCTCATCCAATCTTCAAAACAATCCTAGCAAGATAGGTGTTGTTATTATCCCCATTTTAAAGGTCAAGAAACTAAGGTTGAGAGAGAAGTTGAATTGATTTGCTCCACGTCCCCCAGCTAATGGGTATCTGAGGCAGGATTTGAATTCTACTCTTTCTGGCTTCAAGTGCAGCACTGGAATGCCTCACTGCTTTACTTTTAATGTCATTTACTTCACAGGATTATTGTGAGGATCAGGCCAGATAATGAAATGACACTTGTAAAGTATTTTGCAAATGTTAGAAGCATTTTTAGAGATGCTATTCTTGTTGGTGGTGGTATATGTATTTTTGTGTATATCGACTAAATAATAATTCACATTCAACAGTATTTGTTATAATAGTTTTTCTGCAGCAGCCAATGATTCAGTACTGATGAAAACAAATCAAAACCAAACCAAACTACTTTTTACATTTCCTCCATAAACTAGATGGGCAGATTAGGTGGTGCAGTGGATAAAGTGCCAGACCTGAAGTAAAGGAGACTCATCTTCCTGGGTTCAAAATCAGCTTCTGTCACTTCCTAGCTATATGATCCTGGACAAGTCACTTAATTCTGTTTGCCTCAGTTTCTTTGTCTATAAAATGAACTGAAGAAGGAAATGGCAAACTATTCCAGGTTTGGTTCAAGATGAGTTGGACATAACTTAAAAAACTACTGAACAACAACAACAAAAAATTCTTATAATGATTTTTCCGTGGTCATCAGTGGTTCAATGCTGTTGAAAACAAAACTATACCACGATACTTTCTTACATTTTCTCTATAAAGGAGGTGACTTCTTAGTCAAAAAAGTTCCCTAACCTTACTTTGCAATGACAATAATATCTGCAACCAAAATAATACTGGCTGGAAAGGTGACTTTCACCAATAAGCATGGCTTTTGTAATCTTCTGCAATCTCTATTGCTCTAGAATTCTCTGGGTTTTCAGCTTCCTACTTAGAGAAGAATATCCCCTGCCCCACAGTCCAGCTTCTTACCCTTTACTCCAAGAGAAACTCGAGGCATCCAGATAAGTTGTCTGTGTGGTTTCAAGGTCAAAAATGAATGTGAGTAGATGAAAGGCTAGGCTGTCCATCTTTCAATGTTTTGAACTACAGGACTAAAAAGATTATCTTCGTTATTTGCTTTGCTGATGAATGGCTGAAAGTACTACTTGCTAGGAACCTTATAACTTTAGAGGTTTGTTTGTTTGTTTTTGGGGGGCTATTATTTTGAAGCTGTTTGGTCCCTGGCTGTTGAGCTATGTTTTGGCTTCCACTTACCCCTAGCTTTGTGTCAAGGATCTGCATTTCAGGTTCTGTGCAGGAGGAACATCACACTGACTGACACAACATAATTTGGAGCCATTACAATGTATTGTGTGTAGGACACTACTGTGGGGCTGTTAATATGCAGAATTTTGCATAGTATGAATGCTAATCACTTTGACGACGATGCTATTCATATAATATGTAATACTTGCTAAACAAAATTATGAAACATAATTACTGCTCAGGCACAGTTGCTGCTTTCAGTCCTCAAAAACCCAGTCATTTAAAATTGTGTTTTCTTTAAATAAATGGCAACAATCCCCACTAAAGACTATGGGCCTAGATAATTTCCTTTTCGAAAAAAGGAGCCTTTTTATCTTTAGTGAGTGACAAAAACATCCCTTTATGAAAGGTTTATAACTCAGCCATTCAAATGTGCTTCAGGCTGAAATTTGGCATACAACTTCTCATCCTGGGAGCACATATTTTATTTTTCAAAATTTTAGGGGAAATTGGTTTGGCTGGTTTTTTGTCTCAGGGAATCAAAGTGGGGAAGGGAGGCTTCCCCCTATTTTCAGATAGAATAATGACAGATCCTTAATTATAGGGTATTACTGCCTGACTTCCATGTAATATAGAAAATAGCATATACATACATATGTGCACATGTGCAAAGCATATGGATTTATAAACACATATACACACACAGTCAGTAAAGAGAAAAGCAAAGATTCCCTTTCATTATGCCTTTTAGTTGAACTAAAGAGCAAAGCAACAATTTCTAAGTCACAAAGTGATGCCCTTGTATTGTCCCCCAAGGAATCGCTCCTGATCAAGACAATTTCTTCCCTCTGGCAAGAGTGTAAATTAAGAGGACCTAGGGTGGCAGTGTAACCCTGCAGACAGCCCTTCACCATCCTGCTTCTCTCCCCCCTCCAATCTCTGCAAGGTATTTAAACAGCCTTTGTCAGGTTCATCAATTTCAGAAAGGGCAAAAATAAAGCAAACCCCCAAAACACTCCCACCAAAACAAGGCTTGGGATTTTAGTTTGCCACCAAAAATGACTCTGGGGAAGAAGTTTCAAATTAAAGAAGAGACAGATAATATGAAGCTTTTGAGATGAAATGGTTCCTGTGGAAAAGTCCATTCTGTAACTGTGAACATGTCTCTCCCTAGATTCTGGGTGCCTCATTAGGACATTTAAAAATAAACAAAATGTGGATCTTGAACGCTGCACTACAATAAATCAAAGTTAAGGGACATCGTCATTCTAACAAATATAGTGACAGGCTAAGATCAAGGGATGCCTTGACATTCTCCTCAGAAAGGTCAATCTAGCTGGTCTGCAATGTAAAAATGAAGACTCTGGCATCATTGCCATGGCAAAAGGTCAGACACAAGCTGATTGGTGATAGAATTATCAAATTAACCAATCGATGTGTGTGAGTAATAGATGTAAGCAATCCTCTGGGAGAGCCACAGGGCAAATGCCAACTCATCAATAACACATCGCCTAGGAAAAAAGATCTCTTCAATCCACGTCCTTTACCTTACCAGTGTTGGCCAGACCGTCTTTAAGTATAGCTAATGCATCTACATTATATATAGAAGCCTACGCAACATAACAAGCACTTTTGACGTGCTATTAGTTGTAAATGGTTTCAGTAAATCTATGCAGGATAAAGCTATCTGGATTTATTATTTTTTTTAGAAAGGACCACCAGCTACCCACTGTAACGAGCATACATAGGCCACATCTTAATTTCGAGTAAATTAAAAGAAGAGACGGTTCCTTGGTTCGCTCCAGTCTGACACAGGTATACGCCACATTAACAACAACAAAAATCATTTCATCCGGGACAATTACAGGTACCTAAATCCGATGCTTCGTTGTATGCTGAACCCCTGCTTTCAAAATAAATAAATAAATAAAGATGTACCTATTATCACAGCTACATGAAAATATCTTTCAGAGGTATTATCACAGTGGGGGTGATAACAGTTCTTGCTACTAATTAGGGATTTACTCTGCCATCGATATGTGAGCGTAAGTCCTATTAATGTTAATGGGGTTACATGCCTCTATCGAAGGAGGCATAGATCCCTAAGTGAGTGCGATTATCACCCTGCCTGTGAAAATTCCCGTGTGCTGTTTACTTAGGACTTTGATTATTAGTTGCTTCTCTGAATAACCCTCAGACAAAACTCAAACTTCAGTTAGAATGGATACTGTGTTCAATGCGTAGGGGTTTATGAGAAAGAGAATGGGCGTATTCATTTTTCTCCTCACACTATCTGGGAGAGGCAAAGTAGTCAAAAATTTAGTTGCTTGGGGGTACCTACTGTCACCTTTTTGGATATTTGCAAACTTCCAGGAAGTAATGACTTTTTTATTAACTTTTCAAGTATCTTTGGAGTTTTGCAGACACAGTAGGTCCTTTTTTTTTTTTTTTAAAGAGTTCTACTTTGGCACTACTCACAAATTAACATGCTTAATAGCCTCATTCTGCAAGCAGTGCTTAAAGGCTTGGTGAGATCAAAATATTATTACTATTGCTATTAATAATATTATCTCAGATTTTCATCACACCTTTCCTCTGAAGGTGAAATAGAGTTCCTGATGGCCTTTATTAAAAAGGATTTCAACAGTGTTATGATTATGGTGATAAGTTTCTCATCCACTTATTTTTCTTGAAGAAGCTGCCTGGCCTACCTTCTGATGAGGAACCTAAGAGTATGAATTTTCACCTTGTTTTTATCTTTAGCTGGCTGTGCCATTTGGGTAAATTATTTCTCCTTCCTGTATAAATGTTTCTTTATAGAGAGCAGGGATCAGATAAACATGAATTATGGGATACTGTCAAAAGAACCAAAACCACTCTGTATTTTCATCTGGGACTCTGAATTAAAAATGGAGTAAAAAATGCTAATGATGTTGCTTTCCTATTCTCAGCATATTTGTTCAGGGCATGGTGTGTGTTTGCCCAATTCTTAACTAGGTACCAAAATACTGTGATTCTACAACTCATTTCTGGCAAACAGAACCTACAGTAGAGATGCAGTAAAAAATAAAGGAATGACAAATTGAAACAGCCAGATAGACATAGTTGCTACTATAATAAAGACCTTCATTTGTGATGTATCTGCATAGAGTTCAGAATTTGAGTTTTTATTGATTTTGTCAACTGGTCCTAATTAGTCTTGAAGAAAGAACATGTTTAATAATTATCGGGTCCAACAGCCCCTTGCATAATATTGCTTCAGGATCTCCAAGGGAGGAATTTGATCTCCAGAACCATGAATTAATACAATATTTTCTTGTTGAGAAAAATGGGAAAAGCAAACAAATACAAGCAAGGGTTTGATTCTTTGCAGTCCAGTTCAGGATAATCGAATGACTGTACACTGTATTTTATGTCTCTGGGATACTCTTTCTGCCTTAAGAGGTTCCGAGTTCGTGTGAATGCCCTTTCATTTTATCTGGATTAAAAATGACATGACAACCAATGAGGTCTGCTTTCAGAGACTTGTAAGTAAGCTGTCACCTTTCCCCAAAACTCCATGGAAATATGGAATCTTTAACCAGCTCTGAAAAAGCTCATGGCTCTGGATTAATGAACAGCATTAACAAAGCAGTGAGGTGAAGAAGTGCAGCCCCCTTACAATGTTGCTATATATTGCTCAACAGATCCAGAAGAAAAATGAACAGAGGGAACTGCTAAGGATAGTAAGAAGGGGAGGAGGTAGGAAGGGACAAACTGGCTCTTGGAAGATGGTTTCCAATGGCATGAAAATATTTAGCAATTTTTTAAGGCTCTACTTGGTAATTATTTAGTAATATAAAATTGAAAGGCTGTGAAAAATTGATCAAGCAAATAATGGGTTCAAAAGTTATAGGCAAAATGTCTCTATGTTTAATATGATATTGTTTACCTGTCCAGGAAACAAATGTATACAGGGAAAGTCACTGTCTTCAGTGATGTTCAGAAACAAAATCTGTAACACCTTATTACTCTGACTTTGCCTTGTACAAAGATAACTTTTTTCATTGATGAAAAAAGACCTATTTCATGCATGCAGCAAAGCAGCTCCCGTTCCCCTCATCCTGAAAAAAAGAAAGAACGAGCTACGGTTCTGCTGAACCCCACGGGTTTCTAATTAAAACTTCTCTACCACAACCTTTGGCTACAATGTTCCTGAAATCTACTGAGAGCTCTAGATTTGAGCAGATGAAAAATCAATAAAAAGCAGATCAACAATGCTGAGGTATTGGATTGGACCTTCACGTTCTGTTTGAGTCTCTGACTCATAACACAATATTACCAAACAGGCATGTACCACTCAGCAGGGAAACTCTAAAAATCTAATCATTTCCCTCTATTCTGAAACCAGCCAATTTATAACATGTCGCGTGGAGGTTACTTTGGTGTACTAGAATGGCCACAGTCACATGAGTCCAAGTAGAGAACAAAATCATGGTTTTCTGATAGAAGCAGAAATGAGTAGGGTGGCACATATGATTAGGGCACCAAACCACATGGATTTCTAAGGTTGGAATATTTTTTCTGTCTTTATCAAGGTGGAGAGAGCTCAGTGCTATATTCTACCATTGTGGCTTTTGATGGAATATTTCCGTTCACTATTCTTGGAATGGTGGCTTTATCTTGGGTATCTTTTTTCTTGTTTATTTATACAACAGACAGCATTTTTTGGGCAGACATAACCATCTGTTTTCAACTGGCACATATTCATCCCATGCATTCAATCTGCAATTTTTCTGATACAGGTAGCTCTACTCAGGCTCCTTAGTAGTTGTGGGTTGATATATGTCAGTATGCAGTTTGATGTCATGGAAACAAAAGCACTGTAAAATTAATCAACCAAAAAGTGTGGAAACTGCAGGTAGATTATTTGTGTTTGGTCTGTCAGTGGGTTTTTTTGGGAGGGAGATCCATTACTAGTCAAAAAAAAATTAGTTCCAGTCCAGTTTCTTGATGCACATCAGATGTCCATGAAAGAAAAATAAAAATAAAAAAAGGGAGAAAAAGCCTCCTTGACACTCAACATCATATATGGAATTCAAAGTTAAATTTAGCAGAGATATTGTACTGTCATTGCCAAAGGAAACGAGGGAAAGGCTGCTCCTGCAATCAGGCAGAAAGCAAGTCTATCTTCACTTTTAGCATGCCTTGTTTTAAATTTGAGCATCTTTTAAAAAGAACAGTTAAATTCCCCTCTTCCTACTCACACATCTTATACCCGCTGGTGGTTTACACATTCCAACAGAGCCTGGATATGTAAAGCACCCTTTCAACATACATAGCACCAAAGGAGTGAGAATATAAACTCAAGCAAAATCGCATTTTGACAAAGATGCCAGCCATGCAGGAGAGTCCTACTGTTAACTCAGCCGGAGCTTCTCAGGCTTAGTGTATAATCAGGGACACCCTAGCCCCACTCCGTGGTAGCTGGAGACTGAGATTCCTAAACTGAAGTGGTTTTAAGTTGAAAAGGCTATAAAAGTAGACATCTTTATCTTATGTCAAAGTTCCCCAATAAAACCATAAGCTGTCACCTGAGCCCCATTCTTCAGGGCTGATCCTACGGGTACAATGAACCCAGAGAAGGAGACTTTTTTTTAAGCTTCTAGGTGATGCACTGGATAAAGAGAGACCTGGCCCTGGAGTTAGAATGATCTGAGTTCAAATTCTGCTTCAAACATTTAGTTGTAGGACCCTTTTTCAAATTCAGCATCCTTATACATAAAATGGGGATAAAAATAGAACCTACTTTTCAGGGCTATTGGAAGGATCAAATGAGATAATACAAGATGTCTCAAAAGTCTTAGTCTTAAAAAGATTTTTGGGGGCTACTCAATCAATGTAAAACACTGCAAACTTCAAAATACTATATGAATTGATAGTACTGCGTTTACATTTTCATGAGTAAAAATTGATAAAAGAGACTTTTAAAAGTGATTATTTACAATTGGCAAACAGCCTCATATTTACAAATTAAGATGCTTGCTGAGTATCTTCCAGGATTCCTTTCTGAATTTAGCTTAAATCTTATCAATGCAGCATTGGAAGGAACACTAGAAATCATTTCATTCAACATACTCATTTTACAATTGAGAAACTGAGATCAAAATATGTAGTCACTTGTCCAAAGTAAAAAAGGAAGGGACCAATTAGGAACCTGAATCTAAATTCTCTGATGACAACTCCAGAATTCTTTCTCTAGTGCCATGCTGCTCACTCAAACAAGCAGCGTTTTTTTGTTTGTTTGTTTTTTGTTTTTGTTTTTATTTTTTTTTTCATTTGAAATGATAGGAAAGGGATGCTTGAAATTGGAGATAGACAACAAAAGACTAGATTTTCAGGATATTGTCTACATGTATGCATGGTATAAAGTGTCAGAGTGAAAAGAACATCAGACTTCCATGACCACAAACCTTTGTTGAGCACCAATTATGTTAAAAGACACTGGGGATACGATCCTTGCTCTCAGAGGGCTTACATTTATTGGTAGTGTACCAGGTTGCACAAATAGTTTCTGTAAGATATATACAAAGTAATAGAAGGTCATTAAAATAGTATGAAAGTACAAACAACTAAGGGCATCAAGAAAAATTTACAAAGTAAAGAAAAATATATTTCAGACTTGGGATAGACCTACTTTGGCAAATATTCCAAAGTAGAAAATGGAATATTCTAAATACAAAGCAGTATATAAGTGAGTTTAACTAGGATAATGACTTGAAAATTATCTAATAAGACTGAAAAGGTAAGTGGAAGCCATATTGTTTAGGGAAATTAAATTAGACTGAAAATTCTGTAATTTACAACAGAGGTAATAAAGTGTCATTGAAGGTTTTTTTGGTTTATTTTATTTGAAAAAAAACAGTAAAAAAAAGAAAGAAAAACTGAAAAAGAATACAAAACAAAATAAAGCTAAACAAAAGAGAACCTTGTTATGTGCCCAGTAGAACATCAGGGAGGATTCAAAATTTATAACAACAAATTGCCAGATTAAAAAAAGTATATATATATATATATATATTAGAAGAAATTATATTCAAGAATGTTTGCCAGAGACTGAACCTTAAAACCATGACCCTTTTAACCTTCCCCCCTTTTCCCCCCTTTGCCAAAAGACTGAACCTTAACCCTTTTCACCTTCCCCCTCCCCACCCTGACACAAATATCTGAATATCTAAGAACAACCACTGCATATTCCAGCATAAGCATGCAGAACGACACGCCTCAGGAGACCACAAGATATCATTGTTCTACTCCACCCTTGGGGCCCCTAACCTTTGACACCTGACCCCCACCCCTCATTTCAAAGTGTCACACCCCATCTGTCTTCTTGCTCAATGTGCTGTTACTGCATTGTGGCTATCTGCCTATATATACTCTGTGCAAACTCAATAAACTCGAGACATAATCTACCATAACCTAGAGTTGTCTCCTTCCTCTCTGCGATCCTGTCCCCAGACCTCTGTGTCTCCCCAGGCCATTCGGCCTTACGAGCTCTGCTCCCCCGGCTTATGTCCTGCTCGCTTGACCCACGTTGATGACCTGCTGGTCAGGTCAAATGTTCATTTTTTTCTTTACTTTCTTGTGAATTGCTTTTTGATTCTCTGCTGCTCACCTTATTTTTTTCCTCCTCCCTTTCATCCCTCCCATTTCCAAGCAAGCTACAGTTAAGAAAAGATATATTTATGTACACATATGTAGATATATACATACACACACAGACATCTTTCCTATCCTTACCGACTCTTTAATTAAATTCTGTTCCATAACTTGACTTGTTATTACTTAATCTTACCCCATCCAAGGATCCTTCCCTTGTCTTTTTCCCTCACCCTTTGCTTCCCCATCTGCCCATACCCTCGCCCGCTTATTAATCTATAAATTTTGGAGGACACTATACCTTTCATGGTATATTTGTAGTGTTGCCTATTGAAGTCATTTCCAATTTGAGTAGGGTTTCAGATCTACAAGTACTCCTGCCCCCTCTAATACCTCTATGTCTATTCTTCTTCTGCACCTCATTTGTATAACATATTTACTCTTTTTATTTTAACTCTGCCAATCTTTCTTTTGAGCTATGCTATTGTGAACATTAAACATTTAGTATACATTTCCCAGGTTAAAAAACATAAAGAATTTGTCCATATTTAAACAGTTTGTCCATGTTGAGTTCCTTTAAATTGATTTTTGATATTGGCTCTTATATGTTAAATTTTCTGTTAAGTTTCATTTTGATTGATAGAAAATCCTGAAAATCTTCAATTTCATTGAATGTACATTTTTTCTCTTTCAAAATTATAGATAATTTTGCTGGATATGATATTTTTGGCCACAGGTCAAATATTAATAATATTAATTAATAATATTAAATTGCTGGGAGATAATGATTTCAGGACCTGTGGTCTTTTATGCTGCTGATAAGTCTTATTCAATTATAATTATGGCTCCAATGTATTTGACTTGTTTTTTTCTTGTTTCTTGCAAATTTTTCTCTTTGATTTTGGGGTTGCAAAACTTAGCAATAATATTCCTGTGTGTTTTTTCTATTTCTACTTTCCCTTCATGTTCTATCACTCCAGGACAATTTTCTTGCATTATTTCCTGCATTATTGTGTTAAGATTCTCTTTTTTGGTCACAACTTTCTGGCAGTTCAATTATAATATTTTCTCTTCTTGATCTGTTCTCCAGATCTGTCATTTTCTTATGAGATGTTTCATATTCTATTATTATTTTTTCATTTCTTTATAATCTATTTTGGTATTTCTTAGTCTCTCATAGCTCTACTGGCTTCCCCTTGCCCAATTCCAATTTTCAAAGAATTATTTTCATCTTTGAGTCTCGGTATCTTCTTTTCTAGTGGGCTAACTTTTTTCATAATCTTCTTGTTTTTCTTGGATTTCTTTTTAGTTTTTCCTCAATGTCTCTCATTTGATTTTTAAATTCTTTTTTTAGTTCTATAAATTCTCTCTGGGCTGGAGCCATTTCACACTACTGTTTGGGGTAGAAGCTGTTTTTTTTTTTTTTAAACTAAAGTGTCATCCTCTGAAGATGAACCCTTGTCTTCCCTGTTCCCATAATTTGTTTCAATGGTGGAATTCTTCTCTGGTTCATTTTTAAAAAATAAGAAGTATTAATGTAAGCAGTTCTAATTGTGGGGAGGGGGTTGGTGCCTCAATCTTTCCTTCAGCTCTCCATTCTGACCAGGAACCCCAAACCAAAGCTGCACCCTTTTGCAAGTGCCCAGAGCCAGCAGCATCCTGCTCCCTTGTCTCTGCACTTGCTCCCCCAAGGCCAAGTTTCAGCAGCACAGCTGGGCCTGGTGTTCCTAATCAGCTGAGGTTCACTTCATCTTCCCAGACTCAGACCACAACTCTACAAAGAGTCCAGGAGGTGAAAGTCTCTATGATTCTTGCTGAGGCTCCAGCCACACGCAGCTAGGCTGAGGGGTCCCCACTTGATGTTTCTGAAGAGCTAGCCTAGAGGTGTTTGCAGTTCAGAGGTATATCCCCTGTCTGTGGTCTTTCTTCAGATCTTGTTGGGTTGTTCAGGAGGACCCCTGCTCTGTCCCAATTCTTCTTGATTTTTTACCAGTCTATGTTCGCCCTGAGGTGCAAATTTGTTCTATTTGTGAGGGAAATTGGGAGAGCTTGAAATTTACCAGTCTACTCCACCAACTTCCCAGGATCCTCCCTATCATTGAAGATTTTCAAGTAGCAGGATGGGATGTATTTTAGAAAAATCAATTTGGACATTGTGGGCAGAATGGATTGGTGATGACAGAAATCAGGGACACCAATTGGGAGATAATTGCAATAGTTCAGGCAAGAAGTGATAGAGCCTGATCCAGGGTAGGATCAGGAGACTTTGAAAATGGAGAGAAGAATGGCTACTGGAGATGTTGTGGAGGGGGAATTGATAAGATTTGGTCACTGAGTGAATTTGTGGCATGAGGATGAGGGAAGAGCCAGGGATAATTTCAAGTTTGAAAACCCATATCTAAAAAGGTGTTATTCTCCTTAAAAGAAATGGGGAAATTCAGAAGAGGAAAGTTTTGAGAGGAAATATTGTAACTTCTGTTTTGAATGTCATAATGCCCTTGACATGCCCATGAGAAATCTATATGGAAATGTCCATTAGGCAGTTGATAATGTGAGATTGAAGTTCAGGAGTGGGATGAGGTTTAGATATATAGCCACTGAATCCATGGGGATTTATGAGATCATAAAGAGAAAGAATGACTGTAGGAAAAGAAGATGACTTAGAATTAGAAGAGCTGAGTTCTAGTTATGCCTCTGCCACTTAATAACCATATGATCTTGGGCAAATCACTCAACCCTTCTAAGCCTCCATTTACCCATCTATAAAATAGGGATTGTAATATTTGCACTACTCATTTCTCAAGAGTCCATTCCTGTGTCTCAACTAGAATAATATTAGATCATAATATCTGGGGTTGAAGGAGAACTAAGTACATTTCTCTAATTTTATACTTGAGGTGAAATGACCAATTCAGTGTCACTAAATTCCACACAGGTAGGAATAAGTACAATCAAGATTTGCACCCCCAACTTTTGACTCCAGATAAAATATTTTTTCTCATTCTATCAACCACTAACATTCAGTTTTGTAAGGATCAAACTACATCTTGACGTCACTGAAACAATTCTCTACTTAATCAAGTTACTAATTTTTGTTCAGTCATTTCAGTCATGGGTGACTATTCATGACCCCAGCTGGGGTTTTTTGGGCAGAGATAGTGGAGTGGTCTGTCATTTCCTTCTCTGGATCATTTTACAGATGAAGAAACCGAGGCAAATAAAATTAAGTTAAGTAACTTTAAAAGGTAAGAGTCTCTCACTGCATCTAGGATTATCTCCAGTCATCCTGATCCATCATCTGGCCACTGGACCCAGATGTCTCTGGAGGGGAAAGTGAGGCAGGTGACCTCGCCCAGCCCTCCCTCACTTAAATCCAGTTCATTTGCATGCCATGATCCTTTTCAAGAATGAAGGCCAAACAATAACAACATTTGCCCAGGTTCTCACACTAGGAAGTGTGTGCAGCTGCATTTGAGCTCAGAAAGATGAATCTAACTGATTTCAGATTTGACATTCTGTCCATTATGCCATCTAGCTGCCCTGATTACTAGTTATAACAATTAAGATATAAAAAAATCAGCATTGTTTAGAATTTAGTTTTCTTTGGAATTGAAATCAGTAGAACACCAGGTCATATCAGTCAGTCAGTGAGTGCACAATTATTTATTACCTACTATATACCAAGCACTGAGGATAGAAAGGACAAAAATAGTTCATACCCTCAAGGAGTTAGCATTCTAAGGGGGATGATAGGTTCATCACTAGGTATAAGCAGGATATACACAGAATAAATGGAAAACAATCTGAGAGAGGGAAGGCAATAGCAGTTCTGGGAAACTATGAAAGATCTCTTTCAGAATGTGAGATCTGAGATGAGTCTTGAAAAAAAAATTAAGGCAACTAAGAAGCAAAGATGAGGGGACAGGGCATTCGAATATTAATGAATGCAAAGAAACAGAGATAAGTACTGAGAGAGAGTTCTACATAAGGAACTGCAAATAGGGCAGTATTGCTAGAATATGAATTATATGGAGTAAAGTGTAAGAAGACTTCAAAAGTGGGAAAGGGCCATGTTATAAAGAGTTGCAAGTGCCAAAAAGAGGAGTTTATATTTATTCCTAGAGGTGGTATAGGGAGTTCCTTGAGCTTCTTGAGTAGTATAAGGGTGGTTAGACATGTTATAGTTAAGAAATATGCTTAAGAAACCTTAAAATCTAAAGATATAAAGATATCAATGGGCCATTATGAGCAATTAAGGACACATCAAGTATAGATGAAAAATTTGAGCTTCAGTTCATGAAATTTGGTCTGTTGACAGAAGGGATTAATTGCTTACCACAGATTATGTAGGACAAGTGTTAGAGAAGAAAATGGTGTCCTAGGAGCCAAAAGATCTGGGTTGCCATCTGGGATGCCAAGATCACAGAATCATAGAATGTTGTAGGTGGAAAAGGACCTTAGAAGGGGACCACATTTAGTAAAAGAAACTTGTCTAAAATCTTGAAGAGAGCAAATGTCAGAGCTAGAATCTGAATCTAAAGTCTTTCAATTCAAAGACAAATTTAAATATGCTTCATTTGAAATAAGTCATGGTCTTTTCTCATCCTTTCTTCCCCAGCCTAAAGTTTTGGAAGCATTTAGGCGATGCAGTGGATAGAGTTTTAGGGCAAATTCTGCTTCAGGCACTTACTAGCTGGGTTACCCTGCTCAAGTCAATTTAACTTCTCAGCTTTTCCCCCTAATTCCTCTATCCCCCAGAGCCACTGTGAGGGTTAAAGGAGACATAAGTAAAGCACTGTGCAAGTCCTAAAATGCAAAATACATCATTACTATTCTTATTAATCTATCTAATGATAACAAAAATATCTGCCATAAAATTGTGATGAGAATTGAATGAGTTGAGGTACATGAAAGCACTTTGCAAGGTATATAGTAGTATCTAAATTGCTGGGTCTGTTAGGATACATGTGAGATTTCCACAAAAGCTTATGATAGGAACATATAACTTTTAGAAACTTATGTAGACTTGGATCTTTGAGTAGTGAGGAAGTACTGAGTTTGAATGGTTCAGTTTTACTTAAAATCTAAGGCTGTATTTTCAGTCCCCACGATTTCCACTAAAGGCATAGTTAGCTACAAGATAGGCAATGGGGACCTTTTTATGGTGAACAGGAGATGCTTAAAATGTTTTTCTAAACAATTGAAGAGGTGATTACCCCCAAAATGTGCAATTCAATAATAGGCTATCATAGAGAAAATTCTCAGTTCAATCATATTTTACATCTTAAAAAAAAAAAAAAAAACTATGGTAATTTGCTACAGCAAGAATATTTAAATGTTTCCCTCTAGCCACTTGTAAATCTCATTTCTAATCTTGCTGCTTCTGTAATCAAGTCCTTGCTATTTTAAATAAAACTTCCATTTGGGATTAAACTGCTATTGATAAACACACTTATTTCTGATTTTATGTGATATATGGGTGAGGATGTGTGAAATGCTTATCAAATAATCATAATTAGTAAGTATCATCTCAGAAAGATGATCTGCTAATTCCAACTATTATACCCAAGACTCAGTTAAAGGAGCAAAGAAATATGAAACAAAATTTAAGTGGGCAATTAAATTGCAAAATAATATCTGCTGAACATGTTAAGAAAATATCATTTTAAAAAATGTTCCATTAGATTTCTTTACAAATTAGTCGTTTAAAAACCAACACTCCATAATATATTAAAAAATTGAGCTTTTCACCTGAAAGTATGAAAATCTTAAATATGAATGAAATATTTTTAGATGATCACCTGTTTAGACTCAAGGAAGGCATCTTTGAGATATTATACTCCAATCCCCTAATTCTACAAATGAAAAAATCAAGGGCAATTAACATCTACATAGAAAAGTCAGGATTTGAACCCCAAACCTCTGATAAAAGTTTTATACTCATTCCTCTACAATATACTATTCACAGTGGCTTCTACTCTGGTACCCACTCTAATGTTGTTTGCTCTTCATTCTTTTTGTTTTTTGTTTTTTGTTTCTGAGGAAGCAATTGGGGTTAAGTGACTTTGACTTGTCCAAGGTCATACAGCTAGTAAGTCTTAAATGGCTGAGGCTGCATTTGAACTCAGTCCTCCGGACACCAGAACCCCTGCATCATCTAGCTGCCCTGTGTAGCTTTCATGGCATGCAAATGAACTGGATTTAAGTGAGGGAGGTCTGAACAAAGTCACCAGCATCACTATCTCCTCTAAGCCTTCTGGGTCCAGGGCCAGATACAGATCAGGACCACTGGAGATGTCCTTGGATGCAATGGTAAATTTTGGTCTTTTTAAACTAAGATCTTCAATGGGTCTTAATTTGACTGAGGCAACATCTAATCGGTGATTAAGTAAGAAATGAGGCAAAGAATGGCTTTTTTTGCCTAGTCAAAAATTTTCTTAAAAATACACACACATACATACATATACATACATGTGTGTGTATGGGGGGTATGTGTGTATAAAAATCTGGGAGGAGAAGACCCTCAGGGTTAAAAATAGAAACAATTGCTATTTGCATTCAGTCTAAACCAGTAAGAGCCCAATCAATGACCACGTGGCACATGGGCTGGGACTTATTGTTGGCCAATCTATATTATCATAATGGCCCTTACTCATTGATATGGCATAAATAAAATCTGTAGTTTTCAAAGGCAATACCAGCAGAAGGTAAACTCTGTCAGTATTTGCTTATCAAACTAGGTATAAATTTATTCAGTAATAGATTTCTATACTGTGAGAACTTGAGATATCACTAAAGAGGACTGGCCAAAAGCAATTACATATTTTGGCCACAGCATTGTTTAATTAGTTTTTTTAAAAGATAGTGAAGTTATGCCCTAAACCTGTAGAGGGAATACTCACACTGTTGAAATCACAGATCATACTGTGCTGAAGAAAAATTAGCCAGAAAAAAAAAAGGAGTTTTGTTTTCCACCCTCTTCTCAAACCTAGTTGTTCAGGGACTAAAAAGCACTTCAAAAATTTTAAGAATTCAAGTGATAATATCATAACATCATGTATGAAGGCTTTTGATGTGAAGCAAAAATGGTTTGAAAATTGTTCAGTGTTGTCAAAGAGGTGTTATTCTGTTGTTTCATGTACATCAAACTACAACGTATCTAATGTGAAAAATGGATTAACATCATAGAGATTTTAAATTTCTGAAAGTAAAGAAGAAATTACTTTGAAAACTGGAGAAAAGATAAATCTATTCTTATGTCTTTCTAAAATGTATACCAACAACTATGTGTACCCAGAATGGGAGCAAAATCATTAGGATCAGACAGTTAGTACTGAGAAGAATCTTATTAATAATAAATATTATAATATATATAAGAACCTATTATATACATATAATGATATATATACATATATATATGTGATTATGAAATTAGCATTTTATTAGTGAGGAAATAAAGTTCCAGGGAAGTTCAGTGATTTGTCCAAACTAAAACAGGTACTAAGCTACCAAGGTAGGATCTGAACTAAAGTACTCAGGTCTACAGAACATTTCCAGTAGTATCATATTGCTCATATATATACAGTATTGTAAGATGAAAGATTTCAACCGATTTGATTAATCAACTCAATCAAACCATTTCAGAAATACAGAATCTTTCATCTTGGAAGAATCCTTAGAGTTTAGGTAGTCCATTTTACAAAGGAGAAAACTGAGTCCTCAAGTGGTGAAGTGATTGATGCAAGTTAACCATTGACAGACTTGAAATTAGAACCAAGAGTTGGCTTTTATTGAAATTTGACCAACTCATAGGTTATTTATTTATAGATGTCATTTTTTGTAATTCTTAACAGTGGCTAAGAGAAGAAGGGAAAGGAAATGGGCTTTATTAGTTTAAACAGAAGGAAGAAGCAAGAAGCTTTGAGATGGTAAGGGGAAAATTTATAACTGAAGGGAGAAATGAGTGGGAAAACTTCATTTGCAGTGATCAAAATCTTAATTCCTGAATCTACCTTGTGAAAAACAACATAAAGAGCTGAGGTGGAGTGCAAATGTGTTCAATTATCATCTCTATGCAAATGATTCCCAGATAGAACTATTCAGCCAGTCTCTCCCCCCAACTTTATTCCTGAATCATCAATTACTTTCTTTTTGGATATTTTGAATTGCATGTCCTGGGGCATTTCAAGATCAACATATCAAAAACAGAACACATTTTCATTCCCCTCCAACCTTCTTTAATTCTAACTTTTTTTACTCATCTACATATCTAATCCATTGCCAATTACAATTTTTTTCTACTTTTGAAAATACTTCTCACATAACTTTCCCTCTTTCCAATTATATGCTCACCTTCCTGATATAGACTCTCATCACTTTTCACCTGAACCATTGCAAATAGCATTCTAAAGAATCTCTCTATCTTGTCTTTTTTCTACTCCTCAGCTATCAAGCAATTCTCTGATTGTTCTCTATTTCCTCTCAGTCAAATGGCATTCAAAGTCCTTCATAACATTTCTTCTTCTTACCTTTCCCATCTCCCCACACTTTTCTATCTCTCAATGGTGAATTTTCATTGGCTCTTCTTCATGCCTAGATTTTTCCCTTTCATTTTTGTCTTCTGCTCTCTCTGGCTTCTTAGAAGTCCAACCTAAAATCTCACCTTCTACAAGAAGTCTTCCTTATGCTAATGCCTTTCCTCTGTTGATTATCTCCAATTTATCATTTATCTCTCTCTTTTTTTATATATATACTTGGTTGCTTGTTGCCTCCATTAAATCATGAATTCCATAAGAACCAGGAATATCTCCTTACCTTTCCATATCACCTTAGCACAGAGCATGCTATATAGTAGGTGCTTAATAAATACTTGCTAACTTGAATTAATTCCATGAACTCTGTGATCCAAATACATTGGACTATTTTCTATTCCTCATTCACAATATTCCATTTCTCAACTCCATGCCTTTTCAGTGGCTATTTCCTATTCCTAGAATCCTCTATTTACCTTCAACTATTAATTTCCTTGGCTTCCTTGAAGACTCAGCTTAAATTCCACCTTTGGCAAGAGATCATGTCTACCCCTTCAAATTCCCACTTGTTCCTACCCTCTGAGATTACTTTCTGCCATATTCCTACATATATCTTTTATGTACATAGTTATTTGTATGTTGCCTTGACCAGCAAAATATGAACTATATGAAAGCAGAATCTGTGGTTTATTGTTTCTTTCTATCCCTAGTGACTATGTACAGTTGTAGGTATGGAATATGGAGAAAACCAAAATATAGGAAGAAATTTTAATTTAAAAAGAATACAATTTTACCTAGCATAGATTAACTAGAAAGAGGTATAGTAGATTATGGCTAGATATACATGTATATATGTATATATATATATATGTATATATATATATGGTATAATATGTATATTACCTAGTGTAAGTAAATGAAGACCTAATATAGGTCTTAATTTTTGTGGTATGAAGTAAGAAGAAAGTATCATCATTGTTTTGAAAAAAACATAATTCAAAACTATCTGGACAGTGATTCATCTGAAAAAAAATCTGAATGCTAATGAATTGCAAGCTAAACATGAGTCAGAAAAAGTACTATGGTGTTAGCATACCTTTAGAGAGATCTCATCTGCTTTGAGAGGGTGGTTGATTTGGAGGGTGTAGGAAAATCTTAAAGTGGAAACTGCTGTACATCAATATTCATCCCTAATCAAGACTCTAAATTGCCTTGGGCAATGTGAAGTTCAATTGACTTGCCAAAGATCACATAGCTCAGATATCACAGTCAGAATCTGAACCCAGGGCTTCCTGATTCAAGATCAACACTATCTACTTTGCAAAATATTGTCTTTTCATAGGGTCTGGGAAAGAGGGGATCATGATCAACCTGTAGTCTCCCCTAGTCAAAACATATGTGACTATTATGCAGTTTGAGGTATACATTTTAGGAAGAATATTAATAAATTGGAGAGCATGCTAGATGGTATCTCTGCATCAGATGATAATAGTGTTTACATCAGGAACCAAGGAATGAAACCCTTGAAACTGAATGACATCAAATCGTACCTGCTAAACATGGCCCTAAAAAGGATACACATTCCTTCTTTCTTTGCAGAAGGGGAAGACAGGCTATGGTACACTGCCTGTAATGTATGATTCATCTATTGTTTAGTTTTGTTGAACTTTGTTTTATTGTTCTCTTTTGTCTATTCTTTCATACAGGAAATGGCTTTCTAGGGGGTACAAGATGGAATCACATTGGAAAGTAGATAATCTATAAACAAAAAGATCAATAAATTTTTAAAATTAAAAATTTTAGAGGTTATTCAGGTGTGAAATTCATACACAATCTCTGTGCTGAAAAACAAAACTTAGTTCAAACCCTCCCTCTGGAACATATTAGCTGAGGGATCATGGATAAGTTTCTTAGCATCTAAGGGTCCCAGGTGGGTATTTAAGACTAAGTTATACAGATGAGGTTCTGTTATGCATTAATGAAAGGAATCTGCAAACTTGGAGTTTCCCAAACTAATAAAAATCATGTCTGGACTTGCTCTGCTTCCATCTTCACCCACTTCTTCTTCTCTCAATCTCTTTCCTCTTTTCTTCCCTCCAAATTCCAACCCTCCAAAGTTTTAAGTATACTCTGGGCTGAACTTTCTGAAAGAATGATCCTTTCAATCATTAAAACTACCGTTTTATTTGCTGTATATTCTCTGGTTTACTTTTTCTTCTAGATCTTTAACATGATACTGAATTATTTTGTGATATACCATAATTACCTGAAGATCCATTTTCTCCTAAATTTTTTGCATTATTATCAACAAGACCCACCCTCCTCCACATACATGCACACATAAAGAAATTCTAAGAATTAATTAATTCATGCTTGGAAATTTCTTTAAAGGTAAAAAAATGTGCTTTGCCAAGGCTGTTATTATTAGAAGAATAATTGCCAACTATAGGGTATAATACAATCAGGTAGTCAATCATTTGGTCAGCAACTTTTACAGCTGAAGCATTTGTTGGTCAAACACCTTAATAAATATTGTGGGAAGGAAGAATAAAAATATATTACCTTCCTTTAAGGATACTACAATCTAATGGAAGTGAAAGGACAGGTATGAATAAATTAACATTAACATTCACTGAACTATAAATGAAAATGTTTCAGAGTATTTTATATGAACTGCAAAATTCTTTGGGGAGTGTATGGTGACTAACTTTTGCTTCTTTTTGTATCCCTAGGTAGAGGGCATGGTACAGAGGCAGCTACATGATACTGTGGATAGAGCTTTGAGTTCAAATCCCAGTCTCAGACACTCACTAGCTATGTGACCCTGGGCAAGTCACTTTACCCTGTTTGCCTTAATTTCTTGAACTCTAAAATGAGCTGGAAAAGGAAATGGTAAAGCACTGTAGTATCTTTGCCAAGAAAACTTCAAGTAGGGTCACAGAGTGTTGGATGTGACTGAAACAACTCAACAATAACAAGAAGTGTCTTAAGATCCTAGCACAATATCTGGCACATGATAGGTGATTAATAAATGTTTATTTATTGATTGATTTGTTTTTAAACTGAATTTTGAAGAAATGGAGAATTTCATTTTATTACAAGAAGGAAGGCATTCAAGGATAAACAATGGGTCCTATTACCTCAAAAAGGAGACAGCTGGGGTGGAGGAGTAAGTCTTTAGTTTATTGCTTCTTAACAACACAGTCAATTTTTTAGAGGAGAAGACCTTTAAGCTTCCATCCCATGATGGTTCACTTACACAATGATCTCTCACCATCAGTCAAATGTTTGCTATATTCAGGGCATTAATTATTAAGGTTCAAATCAAATCCAACCTTTTTTTTGGAGGCTTTTTCTGGTATCTGCCCTCTTCTACAATTACTAGTGCCTTCATCACTGGATTACTTTCCATCTACACTGTATAAATCTTGTATGTTATTTGTTATTTGTATGTTGTCCCTCTATTTGAATATAAATTGCTTGAGGGAAGGTACTGTTTTTGCCCTTCTTTCTATCACAGGACCTAGAATATAGAAAGCGCTTAATAAATGCTTGATTGATTATCTCCTGTTGTAGGTACTATTACGCAATAGAGATTATGTAAATTCAAGACTGTATTCTAGGAAAAAAAATTCCATTCATACATTAATTTATTTATTCATAAGGCATTTATTCAGCATCTACTTTGTATCAGTGCTAGGGATTCAAATATAACAAAGTAGTCCCTGTCTTCATTCTTTTAGTAGGAAGAACATGTATACAGATAAGTAAATATAGAATACATTCAAAGGAACTATATATTAAATTTAGCTTGAAGGGAGAAAGGCGCCAGCAGTCAGTCAAGAAGCAATTATTAAATGCCCTTTGCATGCCTGGCACTGTGCTAAACTCTGGAAACACAAATAAAAGTAAAGAGAAAAACAGTCCCTGCTCTCAATGAGCTACTGTCTATTCTCCTTGAAAACTAAGATTACCAGCAAGGCTAACTTGGTAGCATACAACAATATTTATCTTGCTTCTCTCTGCAACAGAATCTTTCAGCTAAAGGAAATGAGAATAAACTCTCTCTGCCTAATATGTGAAGCCTGACAAATAGTCCAGCTTTCCAAAGAACTCCTTTAATTTTGTAGAACTTAGTTTCCTTTCATGTAACTTTCTAAATCTATTCAGAACCAGAGATCAAAAAATTTAGAAGAAAAATATTTCTATATATTTCTATTCTTTTGCAACATAGCTCCTCACTGGTAATCATATCATACATAGCAAGATTCTAGATTTAGAACTGAAAAGGATTTCGTGGGCCACAATTAGTTCAACAATCTCATTTCAGCAACAAAGAAATCGAGGCACAGGGCTTTCAAAGATTTCTATAAAGAAACTCAGTTTGAGGTTAATGCTAATTAATGAAAGCAATGAGCAACAACAAAATAGCAGTGATCTTGAGTTCATCATCAGGCACATTATGAGGTCAAAAAACAATGATTATTTAATTAAATAAGACAAGAAATTGGACAAAAAATTTTGAATTATCAAGATTACCTGAAATATGGGTTTATGCTCAGTATTTTTGCACAATACTTTGCCCAACTTACATTATTCGCCTTTAATACTATATAGCCACCAAAAGGAGCTTTTTAAAAATGTCTAAGTGAAGAATTTCAGGGGGTTTAAGCCTATTTATTGAAAATAAGTAACCTGAGTACTTTGCAAGAATGACTGATAAACATCAGGAAGGCAGACATTAATTAGCCTAAATTTAATAGAAGCCAATGGGAAACTGGTGAATGAGACTAAAAAAAGTGTCATGATTTAGGAATTGCAGCCAACAAGGGTTTTTTTCAT
The DNA here is from genome assembly GCA_023553655.1 of Myrmecobius fasciatus. Taxonomy (NCBI): domain Eukaryota; kingdom Metazoa; phylum Chordata; class Mammalia; order Dasyuromorphia; family Myrmecobiidae; genus Myrmecobius; species Myrmecobius fasciatus. The sequence goes on along the minus strand of JAJPUD010000039.1, from coordinate 788,704 downwards.
TTAAATCTACATATCTTTATGAATTATCTTTCCATTTCAGCCATGATAGTCATTAGAACCAAAATAAATTAAAACACCCTTTCATACAGCTATATCACTGTGTTAAACCAAGATTTTTTTTAAAAAAAAAAAAGTATATTCAATCATACTTTTCTCACTAAACTATGATTCAAAACATTCATGGCACAAAAAGAGCTTTATATCATTATTAAAAATAATAAAAGCTTAAAAACATTTACTTTGTTTTTATCACTTCCTTTTTTGAATGTATGTTTACAAATACAAAATACAGTGATATATGTATATATATATACAAAATATAGTGATATATGTACACACAAATATACATATATTTCTATACACATATACACAAAAATATATATGGACATTGGGACTACATGCTCAAAAGTTTGTCAGTGATAAGCGTGCATAATCTAAAATTTTGGAGACCACCAGATTACATAATAATAATTGACATATTTTAATGGTTCCTAAAACATTTTACATACATTATCCCATTTAACTTCTCCCAAAGATGAGTCTTCCTTACTCCTGATCCACTATGCCACCTAACTGCCACCAGAGTACTACTAATAATATGCAGATATGATCCTTCTATTGCTTAAAAAACATCAATGACTCCCTACTGCTAGCATAATAAAACCCAGCCTGCTGAATTCAGCATTTAGGGTTCTCTCTAATATGACTGCAACTTTCTACTCTCAGCCTTATATGATCCTAGTCCCTTTAATACACCTTTTGCTCCAATCAAATTGTTTTTGCTTGTTGTTCTCCAAACATAGTATGTATCTTACTGCTTCTGTACTTTGTTCATAGTATTAGGTTATAATTAAATCATAGATTCTGACTTTCTAGACTTCAACAATATGACCCTGCTTCAGTTTTACCCTGTATCACCCTCTGCACATTGGGCTCTTCTAATCCTGAATTATCCATTTGCCCTGCCAAGACTCTTCTTCCATTGATTAGTTCTTCCTGGAGCCTCTATTTTGGAGAGAAGCAACCTTCAGTCCTTGTGCTCACTCCTCCCAACCAGTTGTACTTCTGTCTTTCATAAACAACACCATGATGCTAAGCAGGTTCCTTCTGTTTATAAGGACTCTTCACCTTCTGTACTAGAGTGTAAAGTACATGAGGATAATTTTTTTCTTAGTAAATTTTTCTTTATACTTACAGTAGGTGTTTCAACAGTTATTTGTTGAATTTGTATAACTATTGAATACTCACTCTTCGTGTTCTTTACCTGTTCAACTTTAACTACAGAAAGTTTACTCCAGGTGGGATAGACCCTGCACCACTGGATAGAAAATTATGCCACAGGCTCAAAATGAATTAGTACTCTGAAGGCCAGTGGAACTCAAACTAATGGGCAGATCTTACTGCTGGGCTGGCTGGAAGTTTCCAATATAAAAGCATCATGTGAAATCCTGCTAAGATGACCCATCCCGAGCATTTTCATAGGATTTGTCATTAAAGCTCTTAAGTCACTTCTCTAAAGATATTTGGCAGGAACTCCCATTATGATATGCCATGAATTTTTCTGTGAATAAAAGAATAAAAAAAATCTATTTTCTATAATATTCTCCACATAATCACCCCCTGGTAACTTAACTTCCTTTGTATCAGCTTTTGAAAGATGACATAGCTTGGACTATCCCATTTAGGGAAGAATCTCTTATTAATTAAGGATTTGAGCAGGTAAAGAACACGAACAGTAGTTATATTTGAAATACCCTTTATTTCTCTGGAAATCTCTCTTTAGAATGTAATACTTAACACTCAAGGGGAATTTGCACTTAATCTTGTGGGTTTTTTTTTTTACTTCCTTGGGGTTCACAGACCATCCATGAGTACTCTCTAAAGATGCTTGATTTTTTGATAAACAATGTGTAAGGTTTATTATTTGTAGTGATTTCTATCTTCATTATGTCCTACTTAAGTAAATTGTTTTTACTGACCTTTTTGCCTTCTCTTGTTATTTTTTTCTTCCTCATGTGAGTATCCTATTAAGTATAAATTCAGTTTTATGGTTTTTCATACAAAGGGAGAAAAAAAAAAAGAAACCCATAAACAGAATCCCTTTATTTTTTCCTATTGTTTAAGTGAAATACAAATGCTGATGAAATGTATTCATGACATTTTTGATTTTCTGAATGTAAATCATTGTTTCTTTGTGCATATCCTTTCCCGGGATATTTTTGAACGATTCCTGTGAAGTTCACATTGGAACAATGTGGCCCTTTTTCCCTACCCCCCAAAATAAAATAAATAAATAAAGAATACAATTGCATTTAAATAAACTCTTCAAATCTATGTCAGCCAATGATCTAATTAATTACTCCTGTGGGGCTATGTCATATGTTTGTTTTCCTCTTAGAGAGGTGGATGAAGCAAAAAAAATAAATTTCCAGCTGTTAATAAACTAAATTCTGTAAATGGATATAGGTCAAATTCTCAAACTCTAATTTGTGTCACATTTGTTTTAGGAGTGTAATTTATGGAACTTCTTTAACCTGATTTGCATGTTGCTGAGCAGCTCTGATTTCATTGGAGATGAACAGTATTGAAAGACCCTGTTTAAACTTAAGAGGATACTTTCTGACATTTACATTAAGCTGGGACAACTTAGGCAAAAGGAAAGATATCTGTCACACCTTGTAATTCAGCATGGGATGCTAGATTCTACCCGACTCTGGGAGATTGGACAGAATCCAATTTGTCATTATTTGTTCGTAAGCACTGTGCTTATACTCTGTACTTTCTCATTCTTATTCACCATTTACCCAATTATATCTATCCTTATTAGACCCCTGCTGAAGCCAGCAGTGCAGCATCAGCCTTGGAAGTCCCATAGCTTAACTTAATCCTATTATCTCCCAATAAATGGGGATGCATTTGGATGGCCAAATTCAGCATGGCCCTCCCCTTTCCTCCCCTTGAGGAAAAAAAAAATGCTATTCTTCATCCCTAAGCCTGATGTAATTAAGATCTGGAAATATGCCCATTCCAATCCTTATCCACTATAAGCATCACTGTCAATGCCGAGAAATGAACTGCAGCTATGATGCAAGGAGTTGACACTTCAGTGACATTTACTGATGTTAGGCCCCGAAGCCACACTAACACAGTGTAGCTTATGTCCTCAGGATTTTAAGATGTTTGCCAAAAAAAAAAAAAAAAAAAAAAAATCCAAACCAAAACAAGAACAACAACAACCCAAAAAACCCCAAACAAAAACAGAGCATGGAACTTTAGGGAATGAGGATGGAAGATGGCATGGCTTTGGATGATAATGGATAATTTTGCAAGTGAAGACTCTGTCCTTATTTATGGACAGGTGTAGTAAAAATCCTGTCTGTGTAAATACCTGTGGGCACATCCTTAAACTCCAAAACACAAGAAGTTAAAAGAAAGCTTACCAATAAGAAAGTCAGGAAGCGACTTTCTTAGTGATTCCATGGAATAGTAAAATCTCTTAGTCTTTTCCAAGCAATACAGCTAATCCTGGATAGTAATTTGTCTTACAGCAGATGGCCTAAAGGAACTTAAACAGAGAGGTCTGATAACACTAAAGCACTGAATCTGAACTGAATTCCTTGTTGAACTATAGTTCAAAATGTATATCTATGTATGAAGGAATCAATCATGTCTTATTTGAAGCAAATATATAGAAAGGGGGAAAGATAGCCAATACTTATTATGAACTTATCTTTCTTATATAAAGTCATTATATCTTAGTGTAATAGAATATGGCTACTTAGATGAACTGCAGAATAAGAAAGAGTAAAATTCTTATATCATCCTGGGCATTGTGCTACAATGACCTGGTAGTTTCTTTCATTATAATAAATAAATCTTGTAGCATCCAAAGAGTTTGATCCTTTTGTGGCACTATGGATAGTGTTTTGCTCATCTGATCAAAAGGAGTTTCTCATATGAAAGATTTGTACTTAGGATTATAGGTTTAGAGCTGGGCAAGACCTCTGTGGTCAGCTAAGCTAAACCCCTTATTTTAAAAATGAGAGAATTGAGGACAAGAGGGGTGACTTCCCTAAGAGCATATACATTATAAGTGGCAGATCCAGTCTTGGAGTTCAAGTCCTCTGAAAATAAATGTATCATGCTTTCCACTGCACTATTCTGTCCCCTTTGGAGCCAGAAACTGGTCAGCCAACTAGAGAAAAGGCAGACATATTTATTTTGGGGAGGGGATGATTATTTGATAATATTTGAACTGTGATTCTCAAACTCTTTCCATTCTGACCCACTTGAGAAATGCTGAAACTTTCAAGCTTTACATAATTCAGAGAGAGAGAGAGAGAAACAGAGAGACAGACACAGAGAGAAACAGAGAGACAGACACAGAGAGAAACAGAGAGAGACAGAGAGAGAGAGAAGAGAGAGAGAGAGAAGAAGAAGAAGAAGAGGATGAAGAAGAAGAGAAGAGAAGAGAAAAGAGGAGAGGAGAGGAGAGGAGAGGAGAAAGAGAAAAGAAGAGAAGAGAAGAGAAGAGAAGAGAAGAGAAGAGAAGAGAAGAG
>JAJPUD010000039.1:706583-784135 GCA_023553655.1 Myrmecobius fasciatus | reverse complement strand
AGAAGAGAAGAGAAGAGAAGAGAAGAGAAGAGAAGAGAAGAGAAGAGAAGAGAAGAGAAGAGAAGAGAAGAGAAGTGTATCAAGGTGTTTATGCCATTAAAACAGAGAGACAATAAATGACCTCATTCCTTCATGCATCCTGGAAAAAAGAACTTGAAAAAAAGCAAGGATAAGTACTGATCAAAGATTCTGCATAATTAGGAATTAAGAAATATCAATTGGTTGCAGATGAAATGAAAGAATTGACAGGGAACAGGGTCTAAGGTATTTTGAAAACAATCCCTATTTCCACTACCATGAGGTTCTTTATAACTTTATACTATTCACACAGCTACAATCCTTATCTTGAATAACATAGTCTTCAAAATCAGTTTCTTCTTCATAGCTCTTCATAGAATAAAGGATCATTGGAAATTATCTGATTTCTTTCTCTTAATAGCATTAATATTAATGTGACAAGACACTTCTTTCTCTTAATTTTGGGTAGCAGACTTTCATACAGGTGAATGAGTACCAACATTTAGTTTTCCTCACCTCTTAAACATCTCACATTTTAGGTTTGAGTTTATTACATCACAAATCCTAAGCAACTCTTCACTCTATACCAGAGATTAATTAAATGATGTGTAGAAGAAGTTAGGGACACTAACAGTGTCCAGTTAGGCCACTGAATTTACCCTGAATATTTAGAAGAGCTCTTGGCTCAAATTTGTGTATGTTTTGCTCCCTTTCCCACAGGGTGCTATATGTATGCACAAGTGTGTCATAGAAAAAAGAATGCAATATATTGAGAAAATAACTGAAATAATTGAAAAAGGAAAACCATATCTCATGCAGATAATACTGAACTTCTCTGAAACTTATCCTGGAGCTGAGAGCTTAGTATTTAACACCTGGGTAATAATTTCAGTCTAATTTCAGTCAAGTCCTCCATATAACTAAATATAATATAAATACAGAATGTATTAACATTAGAACCAACTGGTTTATTCCTTCATTTATTGCTTAGAAATGGACATCATCCGAGAGAGACTTGGCTAATGTCATCAGTAGTTAGCTAAAATTTTAAGCTACCTGATATTTAGCTATCATATTTATACTAATAGTTCAATCAATTATTTAAGATTGTTTTCAGGTTAAGACTTGAAAGGGTTTAGAAAGAATTGAAAAGGTTGAAGGGAACAGTAAACTGAGAGACGAGTAAAATTTATGGTATAACATATTGCCCTAAACCTTAGCATTATAGTCACCACTATAGGACACTGAGGATAGAAGATCAGGCAGTCAGGTGTTGGTTTTCCATTTGTCAGTAATACCATTTACAAATATCTGTATACAGTGTACTAATTTTCAGCATAATGTTCACAAAATTTAAAGTGAGCATTTATGTTAATCACGTTTCCCAAAATGCACCTTACTAAATGTACCAAATTTTACCAGGTCTGATAGTGATTTTGTTAAGCTAGAGGGGAGCCCAACACAGGATTTTCAGATATATAAATCAAATTTTTCTTCAGCTATCTCCAGAGGTGAGACACTAGCAGAGTTCTAATAATACACATGTTTAAATTTGTAATCAGATTCCCTAGTAGGACAGGCTGTTGTGTTTACAGTGAGCTTATCTCTAAGGTTTCTAGGGATTGAGGGTGGTTGGGCTGTAAATCCTGTCATTTTGGTAACTTAATATTTTTATGTGATGATATTAGCATAATTTTGACCTCTGCATTGTAGCATTTTATGTCTTTTCATCATTACTATTGATGCTATACCAATGTCAACAAAAATTCACATCATTCCCCTTTTTTACTGAACATTTGGTATGAAGGATTAAGGCTGATTTAATGTTATTAGTGCCTTAGAGTGGTGCAAAATACATGAATATAGGCATTCATCTCCCAGTTTACCATAATGCTGCCATAAAATGTGAGTAAATGGGTGATAAATGTTTCCTCCCTTTTTTCCCTTTCTAATTTTTCCTGCTGGATGTTTTGCCTCTACCCAGAGGGCATGCAAGTTAATGCCAGTTCCCCCCACACAGATCAATCACTGGGGTTTTCCACATGCCCAAATAACAACACAACAGGAGAGGTTGGCTCAGTTGCAAGCCTCATTAAAACTATTCTCAAAGTAACAGCAAGGTTTGGTGAGCTCTGTACTTGGACTCGACTCTGCATATTTTTCCTAGATAATGCCCAGAGAAGCAGCATTTGAAGACATAGGCCCCTTTTATTTGTGATTTTGGCAAGTTACAAAAAAAAAAATGGAGTAGCAATGCTAATGATTTCAAAGGATGTCCAATGGCATAGTCTTCTTTAAAATTCTCAGCTAAAATGATTTCTATGGCAAAGCTATTGAGGCTTGAAGTGTCACAAGGGGTAAAATGAATTCAGTGATAGTAAGAGGCTCTGATCTGACAGGCCTGTGGATTGAAATTCTTTAATCAGCTATAGAACTGTGAGTTATCAGCAACCTTAGTTTAACTCTCTCTCAAAATATGTTTCCAACTGCTCTCTGCACTATTTATGTTTGTGTGTGTATATGTGTATATGATGCAAGTAATAAATGTGCCATTTATTTTGAGTTGGGGACATGCAGAGAGAGAAAACTTCAATAAAACATAACATCACAAGAGGATAATATAAAACTCATTTGCCCTGATCCCTTTTTAGAAGTCCTGCTTAAAGGGGGTTCTCATTGACAGTCTGGGTAGATAGTTCTTGACCATACTACTCTTAGGTTTCTATAATTTAAGAGGGAGAAATTGAAGAGTTTCCAGAGAAGGGCAACAAAAATGATTAAAGGTCTAGAAAAAAGCTTCTACATAAAAACGATAAAGGATTTGGAGTCATTAAGTCCAAAGAAAAGAAGGCTGAAGAATGATTTAATGATTGTCTTCCTGTATATGAAGGGTTATTATAAGAAGGGTGTTGACAAGCTCTTTTCCATTTCTAAAGAGGACAGAGCTAAAAGAAATGGGCTTAAATTGCAGTGAGGAATGTTTAGATAAGATGCAAAAAAGAAATTCTCCACTAAGAGTTATTGAAAAAGAGACACTTGTCACAATGGCCAGGAATGTAAAGTTACCACCTCATATTGCCATCCTATGAACCCCTTAAAACTTAAGTCAAGAGTCTAATTACTTAATCTCATATATGACAAAGTTATTAAGGCATTTTTTTATTGAACATAAAAAAGTATGTAAATCAGATGACTTTTTTTAAAAAAGTAAAATGCTTCTTATTTATAAGATGCTTGTAAGTTAAAGACGTCAAGTAAGAAACTCAACTGAATTGACAAAGAAGGTTAATCGCAGGTGTCTTAAAACATATTCAGTGCAAAAGTCAAAATCCTTAGGTATTTTAGTTCAAGTATGTGCTTAATTTCCACATTTTATATTGGTGGAAGAAAGATGAAATAGTCTAATGGAAAAATGGATTTGCAATGAGGAAGGGAATGAAAAATAATTGTAACTGGAAATTATGTAATATTAAACTGACCAGGGATTATTATATGTTTTTTTCAGTGATCAATGTGAAAGCATGATAAGAGTCATTGTGTGAAAATAAAGAAGTTCAGGAATGGGAGATTAATATTTATTTGCTTCCACTTCTTATTCTAATGATAACTCTCTACTTAATTGACCTAGTTAATTTATGAAATCAAATCTAGATCAACGAAATTGACAAGCAGTCATTGAAGAAAGGATATTACAGTTTAAAAGCATGAAGGGTAGCAATATAAATGATATATATTATACTATTAAGCAAGTCATCATAAAGTGAATTACAATGAGCGTAGAAAAATATATTTTACTGTGTCAAAATATATTGTATGTGGTGGACAAACTTTATATTTCATGGTCAATCATGACAACTTGATTTCTCTCCCACTAAGCCCCATTCTCTGAGGACTATATATATTTCATCTAAGAAAAGAAGCAAAATGCACACAATTTGTATTATAAAAAAGTTATTATTAAGTTTTCAAGTGAAGCTTAATAATATAACCTTAGGTTTTTTAAAGTTTTTAAACATATTTTAAATATGTTTTAAGACATGTTTGACTCACAAGAATAATTCTCAAAACCACTAGCAATCTATGAAGTTATCCCTTTAGCAGATGGAGGAGATTCCTGTCCTCACTACAAAATGAGTGTAGATAGCCTTCTTTTGTGGAAGGCAGAGAAACTAGCGAGACAGATGAAAGTATTACTGCCCAAAAGTGACCAATAGGCTGTTCCTACTCCACTCTGGAACACACTCAATTCTTTGACTACTATATTGTCACAGCAAACTGACAGTTCAAGAAAATGCCTCGCTTGTGAAAGGATCATTCTATTTTCTTTCTCTATCATGAAGGTCTGAGGCAGTATGGCCTTTTATAGTCCAGCTCATATTTAATTTAATTCAGAAGATCCCCATTCAGAACTGGTCATATTATTACCATCTAAGAAGATATTCCTAAACAATAATGACATTTATTAAATATATGACAAAAAACAATGAAGCACATGAGTCCAGAAGACCTTTCCATAATTAACACTGGACAGGAGCCATCTTCAAAGATATGCTTTGGCTTTATTTCTTATCAATGCAGCTAAAATTAATTCAAGGGACTTAATAAAAATAATATCATGAAACAACTTTATTTCTCTGTGAAAAATTCAGACTCAAGACTGGAATCAGGTCACAATGGTTGGAAATTCTTAATACCAAAGAACAATAACTAGTTATCATTTTTACATTTATACAAGTTGTTTGTAAATAGCTTCAAGAAGTATATGATAAAGATGTCTAGAGAGAAGCAATAAGTGAGGACTTTTAGAAATAAAGTAAAATGATTCTTTAAACATCTGGAAGAAACAGTCCTAGGCTATTCCATTCATTCTCTTAGGAAGCTTATATAGTTTCATCTTCTGGTAAAGAAACTGTGGGTTATCTTAAATTTTTATCATTAACCCAAATGTCTTTTCCTCTCTCTAATAATAATGATTAGAACTCACATTTAAATAGCACAAATTTCTAATTATTCCTCAAAAGAAATGAATGATATAGGTAATACTAGAATTAAAATCACTGATAAACAAGAAAACAAGTAAAGAAGTGGCAGATTATTTGGCCAATGTCATGCAGCTGCTAAAGAGAAGATCCAAATTTTCAGGTCATATTTTCTGTCCAATTTGATGGTTCTGCCACTGACAAAGCTTTTCCACTTGGGCAATTCACTCACTGAATCCTAAATCATGATCGAGCTCATCATTTTTTCCCTTAAATTATCAACTTGTCTTCCCATCTCTTTTTCTGTGGATACTTTATGGCCAGGATAGTAATTTGGGGCCTAGATCATCCCAGGCCTAGATTAGGTAGTTTCACCTGTTCCACATCTTTTAGTTTTTCTATACTCCAGCGCATCAATAATCTCCCTCATACATTTTTTTTCATTCTCTTACTTCCTGGCTATCTATCTATCTACATGTAGATAGATAGATATTCATGTCTATATCTATCTATATAAACTATAAGATTACTTAATTTATTCTCCCCTTATATAATTTGCTGTCTTAGTATGTGCCATTGAATGCCCATTTCCTATTGTGTAATGGAAAGAGTATTTTATTCAGAGTTAAAGGTTATGGATTTGAATTCCAGTTTTGATATTTAATAACTCTGGATCTTTGAGTAATTGACTTTATTTCTCTACTTAATTCATTTGTAAAATGAGGATCTTGGACTAGATAACAATGAGATTCTATTCTGGTTCTAAATTCTGTCATAATCATGTAATCTCACATTTTAAAGGGATCTCAGAAGTCATTTTGTCCAACTTAAATATAAACAACAATAATTCACTATGCTATAGAGCTGACAAGTGGTCGTCCAGACTTTACTTGAAGACCTCTGGTCAGGGGTTAACCATACTACCTCACAGAGCAGCCCAATGTACTTTTCTGTACAGCACCACTGTTAAGTAGTTTTTCCTAGCATTCTTCTCTTTCACATCCATCCCCATTGCTACTGATTCTATTTTCTGAGGCTAAGTAGAACAAATATGATCCCTATTGCACATGATTTCCCTACAAATATTTAAAGATGATTATAATTCCTTCATCCTCCCACCCCCAAGTCCTTTCTTCTTTAGGCCAGATGTCCTCATTTCCTTTAACTAAAACTTCACATAGCATGATTTCACAACCTTCAATCATCCTGATTGCCTTCTACTAGAAACTCTCCAGCTTATCTGTGATTTGTCTTCCAATCTATATCCTACTTGTAAAACCAATTCAAACCTGGCCCCTGCCATGTAGCTTTTAATTTTTTAACAGCAGCAATTATTACTATCCAGAAGTAATTGTTATCCCATGACTCTATAACTAAGCACTTCATTTCCAGTATATTCTTAAGATTCAAAGATTCATGGGACTATTGGATATTAGGTCTCAAAGGGACCTTTTAAAGGTGTCTGTTAACATCTCCTTCATTTCAAAGATGAGGAAATCAAAGAGAGGAAATTTGAAGTCTCATTGATTAATATCTTATAGGTTTATTGTAGCAAAGCCAATACTGAAACCCTTATCTTCTTACATTCAGTTCAGTGTTCTTTCACTATACCTGGCTGTGTTACTTTGATTGTTATGTATGTAATTTTGGGAACATGTATTTAGATGAATTTCCCTCTTTATGGGTTGGGAATTACATGGTATATAAAATAGGATAAATGTGTGATCCTGGGAAAGTCACTTAACTCCAATTGCCTCACCAACAAATAAAAATAAAAAATAAATAAAATAAGATAAGGCCTGCATTTTTAACTTTATGTGGATGGGCCACATGTTTTTATTTTATTTTCTATTCCCCAAAGGCAACCTAAATCTCTACTTCTGATCAGCTGTATAATAGATGGCCAACTTAAAGAGGACTGAAGTAAGAAAGTATAGATGACTTTGCCAACTCTATCACAAGTACTACAAAGGAAATCTATAGATATCAAAGTGATTTTCCCAAAACACTTTTCAACCATGTTATGTCCTTCTCAATATATAACCTTCAGTGGCTTCCTGATGTCTTCAGAGTCACATACAAAATCCTCTGAGTTATAAAGCCCTTTATAACCAACTCCTTCTAACCTCAACCAACTCCTTCTAACCATAACCAACTCCCTCTATTGTTCTACCCCCACCATTACAGTCTTATATTCTTCCTGCCACATAGTGTTGGATCCAGTGACATTGCCCTTCTTTCTCCACAAACAAGATGCTCTGTTGCTCAGCTCCAGCTCTCTTGCTGTTCACAGTACTTGGAATGTGTTTTTCCCCTTATCTCTACTTGTTGACTTTCCTGACTTCCTTTAAGGAACAATTAAAATCCCATTTTTGACAGGGAATCTTTCTCAACCCTTTTAATATTGCATTAATGATATTAAAGTGCCTTCCCATTCTTAATTATTTTCTATTTATCTCATATATAACTCATCTGTACATATGTGTTTGCCTATTGGCTTCTCCATTAAATTGTGATCTCCTTGAAGATAGGGACCATCTTTTGCTTCTTTTTATAGGCGTAGTATTTAGCACAATTCCTGGAACATTGGAAATGCTTACTGACTGGCTGACTTACAGTACACTGATAAATCAATAATGCCCTTCAATTCAACAAAATTCTATTAATAGCTTATTGTTTATAGATAAGTATTTTTATTGGATTATAAACTCTTAAGACCAGAAATGGACTAATTTTTCATCCTTGTATCCTAAGTATCTAGCATAATTCCTTGAGAATAATTTGTACTTAATGAATAGTCCTTATATTTAATATAATAGAATTAGGCTAGGGTGAACATAAAAATTTACACAGAATTCATGACCTTTGGTTTCATGAGGCTTAATTGCTGTTTTTTGAGGTATATGGATCTGTAGATGACTATAATATAACATAGATAAATAAGACTATAAGATGTAAAACAGGTGCTGATTTGCAGTAGTAGAGGAAGTATCCTTATTGAAATTTATATATATATATATATATATATATATCAATGAAATCAGACTTTATCAAAGGAGTATATTAAAGAGAATATAACATGCCAGGTAAGGTCCAAGTAGGAAGAGGTTGTCACACAATGAGAAATTCAATGAAAGCTTCTTTCAAGATTTAGCAGTTGAGTTGGACTTCACATACTTAGTTTTTACAATCAATGAATTTCTTTTAAAGATATCTTCTAATGTCTTTACATTGAATGAAGTAACAGAACACTAATTCAAATTTCAACAGGTGGTATAAAATGTTCTCTGAACTGCTGGACACATCATCAAGTTAAGAGAACTTCTCTTACATGTGTTTTGAGAGTTCTCCTAACACAAAAGATTTTTAATTTTGAATAAGCAGAAAATTAAAGTTAACTTTTGGGGGAAAATAAGTTGACTCATTGTGTATGTAAATCCATAAGGGAACTATAACATTTTGGGAAATGGAAGGAATTGTTCATTTGAACATGAAGGATAGATTTTCAAGAAAACTTTTGGTTTCAATTAGGCCAATCTTAAGCAGTCTCTTCAGTTCTACCTCAGAAAGTTTTTTTTAACTCTTAAAACAAAACAAATCATTTTTTAAAAGTTTTCAAATAGGCTAATATTAGTTGCTTATCATAAACAATGAACGGGGATGAATATAGTAGATCATAGGAAGACATATATGACCTCATACATTGTGAAGTAACAAGAATCAGGAAAAGAATTACATACAATGATTTCTATTGTTCAATCATTTCTGACTTCATGATCTCATTTGGGGTTTTCTTAACAAAGATACTGAAGTGGTTTGCCGTATTCTTTTTCAGCTAATTTTACAGACAAGTAAACTGAGGCATACAGGGTTAAATGACTTGCCCAGAGTCACACAGCCAGTAAATGTCTAAGGCAAGATCTGAATTTAAGATCTTTCTGACTCCAGGTGCACTCTGTGCACTATGGCACCACCTAGCTGCTTCCACATATAATGATTAAAGTTAAGAAGAACAACAAAATGAAATATATGAATTTATAATGATTAAGTTTGGTCTCAAAGAAGAGGTATTGGTGGGGGCTTTCTCCCTTCCCTTTTTTTGAAGAAGTAGACAACTATAATTGTAGAATCCTGCATATGATAGGATACTTTTTTGATGTATCAGTCTTTTCTTTTTGCTGAACTTATTTTTTTCCTCTTTTTTATTTGCTGTTTAAGGAAGGAGAGCAATGAAAGGAAGGGTTTTTAAAATTTTTTCAGAATAGGATGTATATGTTAAAAAACAAAAGAAATTAATTTAAAAGAAAGGAGATTTTTTTAAATAATGGAACAAGTACTAACTCTGCATGAGATCTGGGTTAAAGCCCATCTAGGATGATTAATCCCTCTGTAACTTGGGCAATTTACTTACTATCACCGGAACTCAGTTTCCTTGTTCTATAAAATGAAGTTGTTGGACTACTCTGAATCCCCTTTGCTTTCAGATCTGGGATCCCATGTTCTTCTCTATACAAATGACCATTGTGCATGTTTGTACACAGCAGTTACAAACCATGTTTTATAGGAAATGTGTTAGCATTTATGTGTACTGTCTATACACCATGAATGCCAAGGGCATTCCAACGCAGGAAATCTTTACAGAATAAATAATAAAAACCATCTTTTCTAGTAATAGAAAAAAACAAAGTATTTTAAAGATAACACTAGCAGACATCTTAAAAGGCTATGCAGCTCAACAGCCTCATTATATGGATAAGGAAATGATAAGGATAGCAGATAGATGTATTGACTCATCCAAGGTCACACAGGCAGCTAGGAGGCATAGTAGATAAAGTGCCAGAAAGACCCAAATTCAAATCTAGATTCTGACACTTACTAGCTGGGCAAGTTGCTTAACCTTCATTTATCTCAATTGTCTCATCTATAAAGTGGGGATGATGACAGAAGCTATCTTCCAGTATTATTGTGAAGATCAAAGGAAATAATGTTTGTAAAGAGATTAGCCTCATACCTGGCACAGAGCAAGTACTATATTAATATTACCTATAATTATTATTAAATGGCAGAGTTGAAACTTAAATATAGGTTGTGTGACTCCCATTCTAACATGCTTTTCACCATACCATATGCCTCTCTTTGATTTAGCAACAATGCAGATGGGAATGCAAATATTGCCATATCTTTTTATGGAATAGACAACATATAATCTAAGCAACCTACAGGGATTGGTTGGGTATAATAAGATAATAGGTAATAGGGGTTAGTGGGGCAGTTAGTAGGGTAGTACAGTGGATAGAGTACCAAGCCTGGTGTCAAGAAGACTCATCTTCCTGAATTCAAATCTGGTCTCAAACACTTACTAATTGTGGAACCCTAGCCAAGTCACTTAACCCTATTTGCCTGAATTTCCTTATCTGTAAAATGAGCTGGAGAAGGAAAGGTAAATCATTCCAATAGCTTTGCCAAGAAAACCCCAAATGGGATCACAAAGAATCAAATGTGATTGAAAAAGACTGAATGACAATGATTGGTGGTCTTCCCATCATGTATTATCTAACTATTTTCTTATGATAAACTGTTACTCGGGAAGATTCTATCAAGCTACAAATGTTTCAGTCACTGGTCTCAGCCATAAGCTGAGGACTGGCTCATGCAAAGTACACAGAGGCCTATAACTAGATGGTCTCTAAATGACAAATTCTTTGGCTGTGGCAATCTATGAAACAGATAAGCACAGCAAACTGCTCCAATTCCTGTGGAAGTCAGCTTCTGTAGTAATAGTTTTGGAAAAATGGAAAAAGGGACAGCAAGTTCCAAAAAGCCATTTTTAGATCAATGGCAAGAAGTAACAGATAAATTGGGTCAATGCTCAGGAAAATAGGAAGTTGGTCATGACCCAACTAGAATTAAAAGTTCAATCACCAAAATATATATATATAATATTACAATGCAGCACATTCGCCAACACTCTCTAGAAATATGAAAGTATGCTTAATGCTTCGGACCTAACTATGGACAAAATTGAATTTTTTTCTAATTCATTTACTGATGTACTTTGCTTGTACACACAAATGCTGACAGTGATAAGGAATATGACATCTATCCTTGAAATGAGGAAAGCATATAGATTTGTGATAATACTTAATGAAAATCTTAATACCCACTTACACCTATAGCTGTTTCTACATAGAGAGAAGATGAGTTAAGACAGATACTAACCAAAGAGTTTTCTGAATAGTATCTTCATTAATATTTTAAAATATAATTCTTTAAGATGGATTTTCACACAGTGCTTCTCTACATAGCAATTCCTCCCTCCTTTTCAGAGAAAATCATCTTTCCTTAAACTAATCCCTATAACAAATTTGCTTCCTCCCATCAGTCTTCCAAGCAGAACACTGTAGGGTTTGTGAGTAAGAGTCATGTGGACATACCCTACAGTTTAATGTTAATATACCATGCTTGATTTTTTTATACTTCCAACAAACCCTTATGCATTTATAAGTTTATATACTCATGTATTTATTAATTCAGCTTTTCTGCCTTTCATAAATAAATTATGCTTAGCTAATTTCCATATCAGCCTGGTGGCCTCTAGGGCTTTAAATCAGAGGGCCCATGGAGTTTTATGTACATTCAACAGAAGTTTATAGATATATTCAGTAGCATTTGACATCCTCCATTCAACTACTTAAAATTCTTATGGGAGGGAAAAGATGAACTTCTACACTGAGACCAGGTGAATGACCTTTCCTCAGGTCAGGGTAGGATGAGCTGATCCTAAGACTCTTCCTCTGCCATAGCAGCCACTGCTAATGCTGAGCTTTCATTTGTTCACCTTAACAGGTTCAAAATAATGAAGACATTTTGGGCTCAGCTTTTCCATTTTAAGTCTGGTTCAAGTCTTTGCTGTCAGGTATTCTGTTTGTGTTGTGCACACGATGATTTATCGCACCCTCCCCTTATTCTCTTGGGAAAAATCAGAGACAGCAAAGGCAACTTTGAGAGATTTTGACTTTTGCCCAACACAGAAAATCATTAGTTTTAAATCTAAAGACTACTTATTGATTCTGATGCCTGATAAACATGCAGCACATGGTCCCCATTTGCTTATATTAACTAAATCACTACTATCACACACAGAGGACATTTTGGCTGTCTAGACAATGCCAAAACATCTGGATGAAAAGTGAGAATCTCAGTCAATATTCCAGATGTTTTTTGTATATAATTAAAATGCATTTGGAGAGGTTGAAAGACAGGTGACCAACTGTATCATATGTCCTCTAGATCTCATTTTTTAAAGACAAAACTTATTTATAAATACTTTGAAATACATAAGGCAATAAGTTAGGTATTCAGGAAGGTTACAAGGGAAATAAGAAGCATGAGATATAGTACTTGGCTTTAATAAATTTATGGTCTAGGAGGGGAGACTAGGCCATGGCCCATATAAAACAAAACAGAAGATGATAGGTAAATAAAAGAGATTCAGTTCAACTGTTATGGGAGTTCTAAAGAAGGAAACACCATTTCTGACCTGAGGAATGAAGGAAGGTATCATTTAAGCTGAGTCTTAGGTAGAAACTATCTTCACATAGCTTCTTACACCCTTTCATTGACCATCTGTCTTCCACAAAACCATGAAAAAGGACCATATTCTATTCTGCTGGCATATTTAGTGATTTATTATTTCCAACAGTAATTCAACCCAAATGATAACTAGATTTCTATTTTAAATATGAATCTTCAGATATAGTGACAATTTGCACCTAGTATAACAGAGATTATAAGTCTGGAATATGTAAAAGTGGAAATGTATATTATTGCTCAATTTATACATTATTTTATTGATGTTTGAATTAAAATTTCACAAAAATAACAACATTTCTTCCTCTTTATCTGAAATGTATAAAAACTTTGTCTCTCTGCCTCTGTCTCTTTTTCGGATCTCTCTGTTGTATACAAACAAGCCTGGTAACACACATAGTCCTCCTCCTTCCTGTATTTAAGTAAAAATGAATAAAGCTCAAAAGTTGACTTTTCCTGCACTTATTGGGATTTTGCTTACTTGGATTAGTAAACCAGGGCCATAAACCCAAGCTATAACTGAGAATATTAATCAATATGAGGGCACCCATTTATATAAAGAAAAATTAACCAACATATTATTCAACAAGCATGACCTCCATTCTGTTCTTTCTTTTCTCAACTCCCTTAAGGTACATGGGGTAAGAGAGAAGATGCTAAACTTTCAATCCCCATTTTTAATATTGATGAATTCATATTGCTTATTCACCAGTGATAAAAAAGATAGCAAATGAATATTTATATTAAAAGGAAGATATGTTGCACAAGTTTTTTTAGAAATTAAAGCAGTCCTTATACTTACAGGGATTCTGTTTATTAGAAGATGGCTCTAAGATTTGTCAATGAAATTCATACTTTGGGTAATATTTGAATCATAATTCCAGATTCTCAGAACTTTGATTCTCTATATATAATTATTATACTCAAAAATCTATATTGATTCTCCATTGTCTATTTATATAAATCCTTCTCTTCAAAATCTTTCATAATGTGGTTCCATCCCATCCATCCAAGCTTAGCACCCACTACTCCCCAGTAAAAACTCTCAGGGATTTCTTCACCTTCTAGTGTCTTCTCTCCACAATATTTCCTGGCATTAATTGTGTGTGTGCATGGGTGTATATATAGGGGTGTGTGTGTGTGTGTGTGTCTGTGTGTGTGTGTGTGTGTGTGTGTGTGTGTGTGTGTAAGTAGAATTCCATCATCTTTCATCATCTACCAGTTCAGGAGTGTATAGACCCTTTGGTAATCCAGTGAAACCTATAGACTCCTTTTTCAGGATAATATTTTAAATGCCTAAAATAAAATAATAAGATTATAAAAGAAAGCAAATGTATTGAAATATAATTGTACTTTTCCTTTATTCAAGTACATAGAACCTTTGAAATTATCCCCAAGTTAAGAACCTTAGTTCATTTCATCTTTCAAAGCCATCTCTGATTCTGTATCTTCTGTGAAGCTTATTTTTATGACTTTAGGTCATAATAATATTTCTCTTTCTAAATAGTTTATTATTGATTCATGAACTTGAGCATTTAATTATATGTTTTAGTCTTTTTAAAAAAAGTCAATGCATGGTTATATGTACTGAATCTTATTGTCTCACTTAGATACACCAGAAGCTTGCTGAGGTCAATGGCTGTGTCTTATGCTTAGGTCACAATTCCAGTATCAGTTATTACAGGGATAATAATAATAAATTCACCTTAATATAATGCTTAAAGAATTACAAAGATTTGGGAAGAGTCCAGTATTAAGTATAAGATAAATCAATCCTTTGCATGAACTGATGCTGAGTGAAATGAGCAGAACCAGGAGATCAATGTAAATGGCAACAACAATACTATATGATGATCAATTCTGATGGACATGGCTCTCTTCAACAATGAAATGTCTCAAACCACTTCCAATTGTTTACTGAAGAAAGCCATATACACCCAGAGAGAGGGATGTGAAATGTGGACCACAACATAACATTTTCATGCTCTCGATTGATGTTTGCTTGCATTGTGTTTCCTTTATATGATTTTTCTTTCTTGTAGATACGATTTTTCTTGCGCAACAATGATAAGTGTGGAAATATATATACATAATTTCGATTTGTTAAATATTTTAACATAATAAACATGTAGTAGATATCCTGCCATCTGGGGAGAGGTGGGGAGTAGGGGGGAAAAATTTGTAACAGAAAGCTTTGTAAGGGTCAGTGTTGAAGAATTACCCATACATATGTTTTGCAAATTAAAAAAAAGGAAAAAAAAAGATAAGTCAATCTTAATGAATTCCTCTCTCTCTCTCTCTCTCTCTCTCTCTCTCTCTCTCTCTCTCTCTCTCCTTCCCTCTCTCTCACCTTCTCTCTCTCCTTCTCTTTCTCTTTGTCTCTCTCTATGTCTCTGTCTATCTATCTGTCTGTCCCTCTCTCCCTTCCTCTCTCTTCTTCTCTCCCTCCCTTCCTCCTTTTCTCCCTCTCTTTTTCTCTCCCTCCCTTCCTCCCTCCCTCCTTCTCTCTCTCTCTCTCTCTGTCTCTCCCTTTCTCTATCTCTCTATGTCTCTGTCTCTGTCTCTCTCTCCCCTCTCTTTTTCTCTCTCTGTCTGTCCTTCTCTTACTCCCTCTGCCTCCCTCTCTCCCTCCCTTCCTTTTTCTCTCCCCCCTCTCTCCCTCTCTCCTTTGTTCCCTCTTTCCCTCCTTCTCTCTCCCTCCTTCTCTCTCCTTTCCTCTCTCTCCCTCCCTCTCTCTCTGTCTCTCTGTCTCTCTCTCTCTGTCTCTCTCTCTGTCTCTGTCTCTCTATCTCTCTCTGTCTCTGTCTCTCTGTCTCTGTCTCTGTCTCTGTCTCTGTCTCTGTCTCTGTCTCTCTCTCTCTCTCTCTCTCTCTCTCTGTCTCTCTCTCTCTCTCCCTCTTTCCCTCTCATCTCTCTCCTCACCTTGAAAATTGGTCACCAATTAGGAAGACTCCTGGTGAGCTTTGGAGAGCCTGTTGGAAGCATAGTTTCAACACCTAAATGTGTTCTCATGCTTTGATGATGTCCCACGCTTTTCCTATGATGAGTTGAAATGGTAAAAGCACACAAGAAACACCTGATGCTTCAAGGGTTTTTATAAAGCCGTGACATAACGCGAGGTTTCTTTGAAATGGCAGTAATGGACATACCAGGGGACATACTTGAAGGCACAGTGGATAAAGTGCCAGGTCTGGAGTCAGGAAGACTCATCTTCCTGAGTTCAAATCTGACCTCAGACATTTACTAGTTGGGTGGCCCTGGACAAGCCACTTAACACTATTTGCCTCGGTTTCCTTATGTGCATAAATGAGCTGGAGAAGGAAGTGGCAAACCACTCTAGGATCTTTACCAAGAAAACTCCAAAATGGAGATCATGAAGAATCAGGTGTGGCTGAAATGACAGAACAACATCAAATGGACAAACCAATTGTCATGAAGCAACAAAGAGTCAAACAGCTCCTTTGGGACATGCATATACAGACACATAAAACACACACGTCCACACACAGATACAGGCCTTCCAACTGTAGCCTACAACCACAAAGCAAAGAATTCTTTCCATTTCTGCATAAATTGCAAAATGGACTATTCTCTATGCAAGTCTTTTATTATATAAAGTTACTTGGATACATGTTGTTTCCTTCAATAGAATTCAGGGTCCTGACTAGAAACACTTTAATTTTTATTTTGTTATCGCCTGAACCTACTATTATTGTGCCTGACATCTAGTAGGCACTTAGCAAATATTTTCTGATCAATTGATTTATTGATTAAAGAATTCAGAAAACAGACTTTTGTCTTCAAATTACAAATGCACAAAACATTAGAATATACAATAAGTTGATTTTGAGAGAATAAGAAAGTTTAAAAAATATTTTTGCCTTCCTTCAAACAAATTTTATTGTAAACACTTTGCAATGTCTATTACTGGATTTGTAGTCAGGAAAACCTGAGTTGGAATCCAGCTTACTTAATTGTGTGACTTACTTAATTGTGTGACATTGGGCAGATTATGTTACCTTTCTCAGTTTTTTGGTTTTTTTTTCTGTAAAATGAAAGTTCCCTTTTCAGCTCTAAATTTATAACTCAATGATCCTATGAGGTCATTGGTGATCTTAATATCTGGCACATAGTAAAAACACACATTAAATATTACTTACTAATTCAGAAGCCAGATATCTATCTCAACCACTGACTTCTACAATGTACTTAGTCAGTGGTGCTCATATTGTAACAACTAGTTAATATTAAATTGATTAAAGCTATGAAAATAAAATAACAATAGTAAAACTTTTAAAGATAGATGTTGATTGCACCAGAAAGTCTCAAGCAGACTATAGAATCTGAGCTCAGATGTACATTTGTGACATTCTCATCCCCCTATCTCTTCTACCTCTGGGGAGTCCAGAGTGCAGGAAGCAATGAATACAGAAACTGAATCTGTAACTAAAGTCTCCTCCGGGGTGACAGATATAGTATCCTTCATTTTAGTTAACTGTTTTGGAATATCATGTGTATGAGTGAACACAATGGAACAGGAAATGCATATTCAAACTGTGGGTTCTAGCATTTTATGGGATGTGGCTCACCTCCTAGAAACAGAGGCAAGTGATATATGTGTGTATGCAAAGGTATCTGCATGCATGTGTGCAGGCACACACATATAATCTATATGTGAGGCTTAACTAATGTTGGCAAAGCAGTTAAAATTTTCCTCTGTATAGTGATGCTTAAGTAAAAATTATTATTAAACCTATTACTCTAAAGAATTATAATTATTATTTCAATATTACTTTTATTGTTCTTGTTCTATGGGAGGTCTCTGTTTATTTTTAATGAGATATGGGTTTTATCCTTTAATCAATTTAATATTAATTAAAATATTTTAAAAATACAAAATCCTAGTATTAAAAATATTTTAAAAAGTAAATGATTTTTTAGCTTAATGAAGTTTTATTTTGTTTTTTGTTTAGGAGAAATTAACAATAAAGTATTTTTCAGAGGCTTGTTTTGGGCTAGTTCTAGGTGTTATGTATATAATATATATAAATGTATATATATATATATATAATATATATACTCCTATAGAATGTGATCTTTTTTGAGGGTAGGGATTATTTAAATTTTGTCCTTATGTTTCTAAGTCCTGACATAATACCTGGCAGAGGCACTTAATAAAGGCTTGTAGAATTTAATTGAATGGCTCCATGCACGGTAAAAAAAAAAAAAAGAGATCAACTGTGGCCTTCTTTATTACTGTAATATTTGATATTCTAGTTAATTCTCAACTATTGTACCCCAGTAAAGAGAGATGGAATAAAAATAGCATAGCTAATAAATTCATAGATAATTTAATTCCACTAATGGTCTCACTCACCAGTCTTTTACAGAGATGGTATAGATATAGAAAGAACAATAGATTTGGAACTAGAAGATATGGTTTCAAATATTGGTTCAGTTTTTTGCTATCTACATGACTTTAGATACATATGGAAAAATTCAAGAGGATATAAGAACTCCATGTAAACTTTGAAAAATTGTACAAAGGTAGGATCTTGTGGTGGTTGTTTCTTAAAATGTTACTGGCACCTTTGCTAAGAAAGTCTTTCCATATCAATTCCACAAATCACTGGGGTGGAAATGAGGAGGACCTCAGTGAAGAAAGACCACTTCATTTTAGAATTTGTGATAGTGAAGGAGGTTATTGGCTGACATATACCATATAAAATGCTAAAAAGAAAGTTAGTTTCAGAAAAATAAGAAATTCTCAACCATGAAATTCTGAAGACAACATGAAACAATTCTGGTGAGAAGGGGAAAAAAGGAAATTGTGTAAAGAGACTGATATGGATGCAGAGGGAACTCATCACTAATTTGGATTTTTAAAAGGCATGTACAGAAAATGAAAGCAAAGGCAGATAATCTAGAATGAATACAAAAGAATGGCATGCATCTGTAAGAATAGCAATCAGAAGAACTAAAGCTCAGAATGAATAGAGACCAGTGAGAAGAACTAAGGATAAAAACATTTTTGTTGTTAGTTCATAAGTGATGCTCAGAGTGGATGGGGCAATGATGAATGATGACTGCAATTAGGGAGAGCTGTTCAATTCTTTTCTTCTTTCTGTTTTCTTGGCCAGAGAGAAAGGTCCTTATCCTGGAAAGGGCAAAGTGAAAAAGCCAACGGAGAGTTGATACCCAAGATAAGTAGAGAGAGAGATTTAAAAAAAAAGCAATTAGCAGACTCTTGAGGAGTTCAATTCACCTGAACCAGATAAACTACATCCTTGAATACTGAAATAAATGGTATATGCAATAGCTAAGAGCTCCATCAATGATCATTGAAATACTGTGGAAAATGGGAGAGACATTACAGGTCTAGAGAAGGGCAAATGTTGTGTTGATCTTTAAAAAAGAGGGATAGGATAGGGATTTATCCAGCAACCATAGGCCAGTAAGCTTAACTTCAATTTTTTGCATAATTCAAAAATATATTATGATAATTGCATTAGATTTCTCTCATTTGAATGCTGTTTAATATTAAGCATGCCTGATAATAATAATAATTAACATTTATTGCTAAGCACTTTACAAGTATTACGTTATTTGATCCTCTTAACAATCCTGGGAGGTAGATGCTGTTATCATTTCCATTTTCTAGATAAGGAAACTGAGGTAAATAGAGGTTGTGATTTGCTGTTTGAACTCAGATTTTCTTAATTCCAGGTCCAGCACTCTATCCATTGTGCCAACTATCTAATAATACTCTAATATACTAATATGCTGGCTCTAATTATTTAATCAAAAGTTGCTAAATTCAAACAAGCAGTATTTTGATCCATCCCTTGTCCTCCAAATAAATAGTTATTTGAATGAATTGACTGATTTTTTGGTTATCAGATAAAAGATTTACATGCACCATGTCAGACTGAAATTCATGATTGCTGTTTAAAAGGAGAGGCAAGTAGGTGTCTCAGTGGTAGTGGAGAGAGTGTTGGACCTAGAGTCAGGAAGACTCATCTCCCTCACTTCAAATACAATCTCAAACACATGCTGGTGTGTGACCCTGAGCAAGTTACTTAATCCTGCTTGCCTCAATTTTTGTATCTGTAAAAAGAGCTGAAAAAGGAAATGGCAAATCTCTCTAGTATCTTTGCCAAGAAAATCCCAAATGGGGTCAAAAAGAGTCAAACCCAATTAAAATGACTCAGCAAGAGTGAAACGAGCAGAACCAGGAGATCATCATACACAGCAACAACAGTATTACATGATGATCAATTCTGATGGACATGGCTCTCTGCAACAAAGAATTGTCTCAAACCAGTTCCAATTGTTCACTGAAGAAAACCATATACACCCAGAGAGAGGGAAATGAAATATGGACCACAATGTAACATTTCCATGATCTCTATTGACATTTACTTGCATTGTGTTGCCTTTCTCTGATTCTTTTTTTTTTTCTTGTAGATAGGATTTTTCTTGCATAACTTGTCAAGAATTTCAACATTATTAACATGTAGTGGACTTCCTGCCATCTGGGGGAGGGGAGGGGACTGGGGGTAAAATTTGTAATGGAAAGCTTTGTAAAGATCAGTGTTGGGGAACTACCCATACATATGTTATACAAATAAAAAGCTTTAATAAATTTTTAAAAAATGACTCAGCAAAATTTGATGAGAAGAGTTAAAAAATATTTAAAAACAAAATCCCATTGTAATGCTAAAGCAGCTATAATGCTACTAATAATGAACATTTATATAATACTTTAAAGCTTGCATAGTGATTTTATGTACATTATTTCAGGTGAGCCTCACTACAAATGAAGAGCTGTCAAATAGGTAATATTTGATAAGGAGATTGAAGTTTAGAGGTAAAGTGACTGGTCCACATTCATCCATTCATCCAGCAACTGCAAGAGTTTGTATTATTTCTTTTTGACTTTGAAGTCTGAAATTCTTACCTACTGTATTGCATTCATGTTTGATAATTAATGTGCTATTCTTGGGTTAGTTTTCTTTATGGAAATCTAAACATAAATGCAATGAATGTCATTACTACTGGCTCTAGTAAAATTAACTTTTATTCATAAAAATTCATAGCATTTCCCCTCTCTACAAATTCTAATTTAAACAAGCCATTCATGACTAAAACAAAAATACAACCATTCTAATTTATGATCTCCACTGAAATTGTTAACACTGCATCATAAAATATCAAAAAGTTTAGTTATTCTCTAATTCTTTTATTATATGATGCTCCAAAATTTTAATAAGCTTTAAGTTATCAACTCTATAATAAATTATACTAATTTAACTATATTATATATAAAGCTATAACAACTATATTAAGCTATTAAGTTAATAGTTCTGTTAGCTATTCACTCAAAGTTTAAATTGTACCAGGATTTTTTTTGATATCCTGTACCAGTGGAATAATATTTATTTATAATTATATTATATGCTAGTTTCAGATGACAGTATTGTAGTTACATGTTACAGCTCTATTATTAGTATTGAAATTCTTAATTACTTCATCTTTTCAATGAAATCTAAACAAAAAAATTAGTAAATATCCTACATATTAGCAACAAGTGACATTTAAAACACTTCTATAATAAAATATTTTACAAGTTAAAATAATACCAAAGCAAAGTAATTGGCTACGCTATTTACTATAGGTTTCCACATTTTTAAAAAAGAGATGGTGGTCATTTTCCTTAATGTATTTAAAAATTATTTCTTCAAAGTTTTCTTATGCAGTTTGGTCAACATAGCAACAATAATTCAGCTCCCAACCCCTGAGTTTACTTTGTTGCTTTCAGCATTTGTAGCATCATAAGAAAGTCTTCTTATGAAAATGAAAAATTCCCAGATGTATTTGCCTGAAATGGAAAATAAATCTATGAATTCATATTTCAGAGAAACACACAAATACCTTCATCATACAGCTAAGTAGTGTAGTGATTAGAATACTGGGCCTACAATTCAAATAGAGTCTCAAACAATTACTAGCTGTGTGTCCTGGGTAGGTCACTTCTCCTATGTTTGTCTCAGTTTCCTTATCTGCAAAATGGAGATAATAAAAGTATCTACCTTCCAAGATTGTTGTGAGGATCAAATAAGTTAATAATTCTTAGTCTCAGCACTGTGCCCGGCACAGAGTAAACATTAAATTGATGCTAGTTATTATTACCATAATCAAAATATTTATGTATTTCAAACTGCTGGAAGATTGTGGTACACTTTATGTAAAAACCTCTTATAATAACTAGACTCATATTACTGTGGTCTTAAAGATATGAGTCTTGAACAACTCAAAAAATGTGACATGCTGGCACTTATGCATTGTATTCTACAGATTACCCATTCATTGAAGAACCATAGAAATATAATGTAATAGTAATGAGAGACTTCAATTATATAGGTATTTGTTAAAGGCATCATACTAAAAATATTTGGTGAAAACAGAATAGAGACAGAATCTAACTAGAAAACGAAAAGTCATTTGCGAGTTTGTACTACCCAATAAAAAGAATAGAGGGTAGAGTCACAAGGTACCTTGACTTTTATAAAATAGATTTCAGGAGATAAGAAAATGATAGATATGAGTCTAAGGAAAGATGCCCTAAAAAGGAAAGACAAGAAAGTTTTAAAAAGTTAGGAGAAATTCTCTTACTTAGCTTCTCTTTTCTCTTAAGTAAAGTGATCTTCTAACTGAAAGAAGTCAATTTTAGAGAATTTTGGAGGTTGAAGGAATACTAGATGGAATTAGTTCAGTCCATTGAATTTGAAAGTGTCATCAAATCATACTAGATGAAGAAAAAAGGGAAGAATGAATTGCTGGAGAATTTGTTACATTTAGCCAAAAGAAAATGAAAGAGAAATAATGTGGGGATATCAGAATAGAAATTCTTTGGGGATAAAAATTCAGTTTGACTAAAGAAGGAATTGAGTGAAATGTCTCCTAGGCTATGGGCATATGTGGCCTACCTAATGATGAACAAAGGACTGTCTTAATGCAAGAGTTCTCTCTGAAGGGGTTCCCAAAGAAGGGTGGCCATAGAATATCTGGAGAGATGGGATTTTACTTTCAAACCTTGAGCCTTATTTATTCTTTTAGTATATCTTCCTTGTTAATATCATCCATTCATTCATAATTATAAATACTGAAGAATGTTTGTGGCAGCCCTTTTTGTAGTGGCTAGAAACTGGAAATTGAATAGATGCCCTTCAATTGGAGAATGGCTGAATAAATTATGGTATATGAATATTATGGAATATTATTGTTCTGTAAGAAATGACCAGCAAGATGATTTCAGAGAAGCCTGGAGAGACTTACATGAACTGATGCTGAGTGAAATGAGCAGAACCAGGAGATCATTATACACAGCAACAACAGTACTATATGACGATCAATTCTGATGGACATGGCTCTCTTCAACAATGAAATGTTTCAAACCACCTCCAATTGTTCACTGAAGAAAGCCATATACACCCAGAGAGAGGGATGTGAAATGTGGACCACAACATAACATTCTCATACTCCTTGATTGATGTTTGCTTACATTGTGTTTCCTTTATCTGATATATCATTTGTGTAGATAAGATTTTTCTTGCACAACAATGACAAGTTTGGAAATATGTATACATATATTCGATTTGCCAATATTTTAACATAATTAACATGTAGTGGATATCCTGCCATCTAGGGGAGGGGTGGGGAGTTGGGGGGAAAATTTGTAACAGAAAGCTATGTAAGGGTTATTGTTGAAGAATTACCCACACATATGTTATGCAAATAAAATAAAAAAATAAAATAAAAAAATAATTATAAATACTGATTATTTAGCATAATGGAAGTAAATGAGAAATCATAGGAAGTAATTTTGGGATCATTTAATCCAAAACATTTTATTGTTAAGGAAATTAAGGTCAAAAGAGATGAAATGATTTGTCCCAGTTCACATAATTTATAAGTTATAGTGCCAGGACTTGAACTCAGGGACTCCTGTGTCCTATCCACTATGCCAGGATGGCACTCTGCATCCGGTATCTGCAAGAGATACAGTTTTACTTAGAAGATTTGGGTTCAAATCTTGACAGGCATATTCAACAAGTCTCTATACCTTTCTAAGACTCAATTCTTCATTGTTAAATTGGACTAGCTTAACTCTCGTTAAAAGCATCTTCTTTGTAACCTTGAAGATCAATTTAGCCCCAAATGTTTTATAAAGTTCAATATATTTTCCCCTTAAGTCCAAAAAGTATGCCAAAACTAGATACTGAAACATGATCTGAATAAGCTGGTTAAAAAAAAAAAAGAAATAGTTGAGAACTGACTTGTTATCACTGGGCATTGATCCTTGTTCTAAGTTTTTAGGAGAATAAGACAAAAATTGTGAACAGGTCCTTTGGTCCATAGTTGATACCTAAACACATAAACTTTGCTGAGCCAGGAAGGCTTGATTTATCCCAAATATTTACTCACTATATATTGCATTAAACTTCAGGCGAAAAGGGAAGGGGAAAATGAAAAGGAAGCGCTAGAGGAATGAGATAGAAAGAAGATGAGATAAAATTACCTTTTCAGTAGGAAGACAGAAAATTTTGATATTCTCCTTGTTTCATCTTGAATTTTAAAAGTCCCATTTTATCAAATTACTTTTCCCGTGTTTGTATGTATGTGTGTGTGTGTGTGTATCTCTGTGTGTGTGTGCATGTGTGTGCAGTTAAGTAGAAAAAGGAAACTCTGAGTTATTTACCCCCATTTGCTTCCCCTATTGCCTTACCCACAGTTAAGGAAATTTGAAATTCCAGCACCTCAATAATTCTTCATTTGTACCAATCACATCACAGCTCAGAACAGTGTCAGCTCAGTTTGTCTAATGCATGGGATGCTATAAAGCTTTCCTGCCTCACTTATTGATCAACAGCACTAACTCTTAAAAACAGTTTTAATCAGAAGTAAAATGCACTTGTCTGGATAGCTGAGTACTGCTGCTATTATTTCTTAATGTCATTTT
This sequence comes from Myrmecobius fasciatus, assembly GCA_023553655.1. Taxonomy (NCBI): domain Eukaryota; kingdom Metazoa; phylum Chordata; class Mammalia; order Dasyuromorphia; family Myrmecobiidae; genus Myrmecobius; species Myrmecobius fasciatus. Next base: position 759,526 of record JAJPUD010000039.1, on the reverse strand, counting down.
ACTCACAGAGAAAAAAAAGCAACCACTAAATGCTAATAATTTTCCTGATGTGATTCTTTCTACTTAAAAGGGCGATCCGATTTTAAAATTTCATGCATGTTGCTATTCCTGTGGTTTTATCATTTGTCAACAAATCAACTACCTGCTTAGCAGCCCTCATGAGGGATTTAAAATAGCCGCCATGAAAATCCTGTGCATTTACTATTTTTATAACAAACTTGATTGTCACCTATGATATTTCAAAGATCACTCCTCATATAGACATCATGCTGGAAATTAGATGCAGGGCTTTGCCTTCCATGGAACATTATGCAGAGGCACTCTGACTAATAAATCTTTGTAGCTAATGCATTCCAGATGGAAGCCATGTCTCACAGATTTAACCTTCCTAAACCCTTCCAAAAATTCCTCCCATCAAAAGCTCTCGGAATGAGATATGTTTGATTGAAATGGGATCATCAATACATGACATCTAAGTAATAGTACAAATTATTACTGCCTATAGGAAAATTGTCATATTCTTTCCCACAAAGACATGGTTTTGGACAATCCCTCGGGCAGGAAGCTGGACCTTATATGTCTTACTAGATGGTTTAAATGCGTTTCCTGGACCCCTACTGCTATTAGCAGCTGCCATAAAGGGAAATTTACTTCTGTCTCTTTAACTTTTGTGCACTCATAACAAATGCTGCTTAAAAAAAAAGAGGGATCAAGTCGGTTACAAGAGCCACTAATTAACATCGCTGTTTAATCATGTCACCGTGTTTAGCGGTCTACATCATTAGTTTGTGTCAGGGAGAAGCAGTGAAACATCTAAGTACCTACATGGAGATCCTTACAAAATCAGTCATGTGAAATGCTGAGGTCAGTGTTAGACAAGGTGGCAACTATACCTCTAATATTGAGAAACCATTAAAAAATCACCACAATAACAGACTCTATGCAGGAGGCTTCCACATTTTTAACTTTATTTTATTGTTGTTTTTCAAAATGAGTTCAACTTCAAGAAGATGAGCTAAAGGAATCTGGAATTGGATGCAATTTTAACCATGCTGCCTGTTCTCAGACTTTTCAATGAGAGAAGAATAAAGAATTATATTTTTTAAATTGAAGAATTAGGAAGTTTACAGGACAAGGAAATGACTGGAAACTCAGATTATTGAAGAACATTTCTACTCATTATAGTCAAGAATTATTTTTTTTAAATAAAGTACATTACAAATTTTATTGTAAGTTTGTGGCATTTTATACTTCTGAAGTTATTAAAGCTTAAAACTGCACTAAGTCTTTTGGGACAGTCTGTATTATAAGTACAATTTTTAAATGCCTATATTTTGGATAGATTATTAAGTTAGTCTGAATTTATGAGAAGACAAAAACTTAAAATATTTTCCAAAATTTCAAATTTTATTACTTCCAACTAGTTTCTTTCAGAGTTTAACCAATCTAATAAGAAGTGGCTTCAAGCAACAGTATTCAGTCACTTATAATGCATAGATATGAATCATGTCTGATTAATAGCGTAACAGCATTCTAAATTTCTTTCAAGAACTTCCTTAAGTAGGTTTAACATGCCCCCTACAATCCTGTTAATGCTTAACAAAGATTTTCTGCAACAGTTGTGCCAAGGTAAACTATAGCTCAGTCCAGCTTGAAATATTGCAGATTTTTCATCAGTAAAAGTGGTATATTTTTTTCCATGACTTTTGCACATCTTTTTTTCTCTCCTTTCTTTTCAAGAATTCATTGCCAGCAAATATAGAATTTAATAGGTTTAATAGGTCTCTTTAATCACCCACTTCAAGTATATGCAAAATTTCTTATTAAACTATGTACCTAAGAATTTTTTAAGACAAAAATTTATTGAATACTCAATCATAAGGGATATAAGTGTTCTTTAGAAAATTTGAGAAATTAAAAGTTATTTTAAAATTAATAGTTAAAACTAACTTTAAATGATTATTTTAAAGAATGAATTACAAAAGACATTTTGAGACAATAGGATGTAACTGGATACATCCTTATTTCATACTCTTGACCACTATGAAAAGAGATTTTTTATATTGATATCATTAAAGAAAATATTCCTTAAACTTAACAATGTGTATAATAAACACACACACACATACACACACACACACACACAGAGTTGATGTTTAGTAATTTCAGTCTTGCCTATCTGACTTTTTATGACCCCATTTGAGGTTTTCTTGTCAAAGATACAGGAGTAGTTTGCCATTTCCTTCTCTGGCTCATTTTACAGATGAGGTAACTAAGACAGGGTGAAGTGACTACCAAGAATCACAGAGTTAATAAGTGTTTGAGGCCAAATTTGAACTCAGGTCTTCCTTATTCCAGGTGTAGCATCTATCCCCTCTATCACCTAAGTGCCCTATGTGTGTATACATATATGTATAAATATAGGATGTTTATATAATCTTTGTTTGTATATACACATGATATAACAATGCATACATACAGAATTAGTATATAAAACATGTTTGTGTATATATATACATGTATTGTGATATCATAATGCATATACACATAAATTAGTATATATAAATATTCTATATTTATACATATATGTTCATTTACATATAGTTTGTATTTATATATATACATTTATATGTAGTTTATATGTACATATACAATATATATTTTTCATTGTTAAGTTTAAGGAATATTAGTTTTATATATCAATTCTACAGACATATATGTATATATATATATTAATTGTACACATTATATAAATGTTGATGTAAATATAAAATTTATACAACATGTATACATATGTACACACATATTTGGGTGTTTATGTAGACACACTTTTATATAAATATAAACATATATGAATATATAAATTTATTAACCACAAATATTAATATAAGCATATATATAGGCATACTTATTGTGTGAATGTGTATAGCTATGTCTGTGTATGTATCATATACATACATACACTTATATTTCTTCCCCATAATTGATAATCTTGAGAACAAGCTTATCTTTTGAGTGACAAGAACAGAAACAACTTTAAATGACACTGCATAATTATCTTTTTTTTTCTACTGAGGCTCAAGAAATCTTAAGAGTCCCTTCCCAAATGTCCTCCTCCCTTTGATCTATGGATTGTAATCTTACATTAAAACTCAATCACACCAGGAAATGTCATTTTGCAAGCTTTCAGGCAGGTCTTAACAATAGACCCCTAACTGAGGCAACTGTGAAGAGATTAAGCACCCTCCCACTCCCAGAGCAGCAGGAGTTTGGCAGGGGCCGGGAGACACCTGAGGAAGGTTGACTGAGCCAGCACCTTTCCACTTCATTCAAAAATAACCCCTTCCACAGACACTTCTGAAAGACAATAGGCAACCACTACCCATAGGGATCATTTCATAAGGTGGATTTCCTCCGCCATAGGAAAAAGTCACTGTCGGGTCCCTGTTTTTTATATAAAGAATTCTGCCTACCTGAGCTTAATAAAGGATTGCGATGGGACTTAAAGAAAAGGCCACGTACATTCCCTTTTTATTCTGTTGCCTAAGTCAGTGGGAGGCTCTACAATATGACTTCTCTTCTTCCCTGTTCTATCCATCTGAGTCAGTTTCACTGTAATGTTTCTTAAAAAGACAGTGAAAAGAAAGTATTTGCCTTGTGAGGAGTTTCTTTCAAATGAGATTAGAAAGTTTGGGCCTTTTTTTTTTTTTTTTTTTTTCCATGTCTAATCCTATTATGCTCATTAATGAGCCCACATTTGCCTCAGTGGCTAAAATAAAAGCGACTGGAAGTATCCTAAAAGTCCAGCTCCTCCTACTGAAGAATACATTTAAGCTACCTTGGTTCAATATTATAGGACAGCCCCATCCAATAGTACATATCAGTGAATGGTGGGACTGAAAGTACCTTTCAGACCTTTAATTGCCTTTATCCACTTGTTCATGAGTCCACTTAAAATTAAACTAATATAGATTTTGGCAATGGCTCCAGTCAAGTTCTGGGGTAAGAGGACATCAACATTAATATGATGAGACAAAAGGAGCTTTGTGTCACATTTCAACTTATTTCCCTTCCCTCCCCCAAGGAACAGTGCTTCTTAATTGCATTACTACTTCAAAGCAGAGACTATTAGGAGGCTTCGGCAGAATCTGTCTATCAACTGCATACCTTGCCTTGGGTACAAATGAATTTTGCAATGATATACATACAGCATGGTGTCCTGGAGAGAAGGAAGAGATCTGAGTTCAAGTCCTTCCTTAAATGCATATTATCCACGTGACTATGGGAAAGTGTGCCTGGCAACACACAATAGACCTCATGGAGAGATTCTTGATCTTGTTTTGCTTTAAAATTTTTGAACTGAAGATGATTAATATGGAAATATATTTTACATGAGAGCACATGTATAACCTATATCAAAATGCCTACCATTTTCAAAAGAGAAGGGAAAATTTGGAACTCAAAATCTTGTCAAAACAAAGGCTAAAAATTGACATGCAATTGGGGAAAAATAAAACACTATTTAAAAAATTTTGTGAACTCTACTTCAATACAATTGATTTCCTTTGAATTTTTTTTTGCATTTAATTTCATGTATTTATCTTCTGAAGGACTTCAGCAGATTGCCAAAGGAGTCCATGACACACAAAAAAAATTGGAGAACCCTTGGGAAGACTATAGGTTACAGATCAATTGTGCATTTTAAATCATGAAATTGCAGGTCTGGTCCAAAAATAAATTAAAATTAAAAATTTTTAAATAGTATAATAGTTTTAGATTAAAGTAAGTCCCTTTTTTTTTTAAAAAAATCCAAGAATTAGAACATTTTGTTATTTGGATCCCATATCTTGTCATTCCTTTTTCTCTGCAGATCACAATGGGGCAAATTTATACCTTCAATTTCTCTACTTATAAAATGAGACATAATATTACATACCTCCTTAACTCTGAAATCTATGAATTCAAAGTGCAAAAAAGTGAAATTAGGAAATATAGTCATATATACATTTTGATTGGCTATAGACAGACTTTTAAAAATGTATCCTTTGCCGTATCAAAGTTCAACCAAGATGTATTTTTAAAAATTTTTCATGTTGATTATAGGTTCATAAGGTCATAGCTTTAGAGTGGGAGAAAATCTCAGAAATCCTGTAGTCCAACCCCCTCACTTTAGAGGCAAAGCTTTATTATTTTTTTTTAGTGAAAGAAAATAATTGTTTTAAGATTAATCAAAAAACAATTAGGCAGGCTAAAATCTGAACCCAACTCCTTGACTTGATTTTTCAGTCTTTTTTCCAAAGTACTAGTATAACATGCTACCTCTAGTTCCATAGTAATGTATAAGAATGAAAGGATAGAAAGATTGTATTGTACAGGAGGGTATGATATAAAACATAAGCTCTGGTTTAGTGAGCATATAGCACTGAACTAGTAGTCATGGAGTGAGGGCTGTTAGGGGACACCATAGTGCACAGAGAGCCCAACCTGGAATTAGGAAGATTCATCTTTCTGAGTTCAAATCCAACCTTAGACATTTACTATGAACTTGACCCTGCCCCAGTTGCTTAATCCTATTTGCCTCAGTTTCCTTATCTGTAAAATGATCTGAAAAAGGAAATGGTAAACCACTTCTACTATCTTTGCCAAGAAGTCAGATATAAGTGGCACAAACAAAAAAAAAGTAGTCAGAAACCTGAATCCTGTCTTCCATATGGAGCCACATTAGGCAAGTCACACAATGTCTCTATGGACATTTCATTTCCTTTTATTTCTAAAGTGAACTAGATATTCTTCAATATTCCTTCTACCTCTAGAATTGATTTATCACATGAAGAGTGTGATCATCTAGGCTGGATAGAATGAAATGAAATATCCGTATTTTGATGGGTCAGAGTATCTAATATAATTACAAACATCTTGTTGACATCAATGAACACTTGCTTTAAGTAAGAACAAAATTCTAGAAATCTATGAGATAACACAAGCCTAGCCCAGGATGGAATATTACTTCTTATATCCAGAAAATGTCTAAAAAGCTGCTGACCTTAAACAGCATGTAGTTATAAGGGTGAGTGCTTTGGAAAAGGGCGTGAAGTGAGTAAAAAAGTGTTAAAGATGGCTATAAAAATGTATTTAACATTTCCCTTCTAATTCTCATAAAACCCTATTGAAAGGAATGCCAAAGAGATGTCATATACTGTTCTTAAGCTTAATGTAACAAAAAAAATGATGGTTTAAAGGAAAAAATTGTTTGAATTTAAATCAATTCAGCTAGAATTTAAATCCCAGAGACTGTGCCAGTCATTCTGGTTACAAAGACAATAGTGAAATTCTTCTTGCCCTCAAAGGGCTTACATTTTACAGGAGGAAGAGAGATTCACTAGGAGTTGGCATGGAGGGAATCAGAACAGTCCTTGTGTACAGCTAAGGAGCCTGTAATTTTTTCCCCTAGAGACAAGATTTGCCTATCTTTCTGTCTCTCCCCTTTCTCCACTATCTGGAATTATTCAAATAGGAAATATTCGTCTGTTTGTTAAATGAATGAATGACATTTTAAAAAAACTGCAGAATTTATGATCACAGATAAAATATCTTATGGGCTCTAAAGAAGATCTAAAAGAGAAAGCCATTTGAAATGCCATAGTAGTTCTGTTGTGTCTGAGTCTGTTGTGTCTCCACCTTTGGGAGGTTTTCTTGGCAAAGATATTGCAATGGTTTTACCATTTCCCTCAGCAGCTCATTTTACAGATGAGAAAACTGAGGCAAGAAAGATTAAGTGACTTGCCTGGGATCACATAACTAGTAAGTGTCTGAGGTTGGACTTCAACTCCAAGTCTGGCACTCTATGGACTATGGCACCACCTAAGTTGCCCATGGTGCCATTGAGGCAAGAATGACGACATTAGGGTCCTAGGATCAAAACTTTAGACTATGAAAGAACTTCAGAGGCAATCTAGTCCAACTTCTTCCTTTTACAAATGAGGAACTTGAGTCCAAGAGGTGTTAATTGATTAACCTTAAATCACATTGGCAGTAAGGGTCAGAGGCAGGATTTGATTTCAGGTCAGTGGATGAAAAGGTTTAAAAACAGTCAAGAAATTAAAAGGGGAGAAAGGTTGCACAGCTGTCTGTGCTCTCCATGGAAATTCTATAGCTTCTTTAGGGTGTGCTCAGCCAATGGGAGCTTGTCCTGGTGATGTCATGCTTCCAGCAGCATTTATGGATGAGCTGCCTGGCACTTTACATACTGCAGACTAAGTTTCTTCGGAACTTCCTCATTGTGTTCTGTGCTGCCTATGCAGTTAATTGAAGCCTCAGAAAACCTAGTGGTTAATTTTCTGACTTGCCTCTGGACTCTTAAATGCTATTGCTCCAATCATACCACGCTGAAGCACTTACAGAGATTTCAACAATAATATCCACAGCTGTGAATAAATCAAAGCAGTTTTATCACTGATTAAGTGCTATTGAAATATAGTTACAAGAAAACATGAAACCAAGGAAAGATTTCACTTTGGAAGATTAAGACAGAGCCTGAGAGGAAAAAAAAAGGGGAGAATAGAGTAATCTAAACAAAGTTATCAGAAAACTTTTAAAAAACACACAGTAGCAATTTATATTGCATTCTTTCAGTCATAGATTCTTCTCTGTGTGTATGTGCATATGTGTATACTCATGTTTATGCTACACAGCAGTTTCAGTAGACAAGCTTGATTTGGGCCCAGCTGCTCTAGCCCAAGTTGACATGATCACATATCACCCCCCCCCCTTCACTCACTTATTGCTGTATTCAAATAAGCCTGCAGGTTTTTTGATTTTGTTTTGTTTGTTTTGTTTTTTTGTCTGAACTTCAAGTTTCATCTTTAGTATCTTTGCACGGGTTCCCTCAAGGCACTGAATGCATTTCCATTCTCACCTTTATTTCTTAGAATCCTGATTATTCTTTACGGCTTTACTCAAGTACCACCAGAATGGGAGAGTAGAACATATCCTGGATTTGAGGCAGAACATATAAATTCAAATCTCTACCTCTACCACATATTACTCGCATGACAAGGAACAAATCATAACCTCTTTGGGACTAAATTTGCCCATATTTAAAATGAAGAAGTTGAATTAACTATCTTTTAGGATTTATTTCAGCTCAAAATGTATTGTTGTAGTTCATTTGTTTGCATGACCCCATTTGGGGGTTTTCTTGGCAAAGACACTGTAGTAGTTTGCCATTTTTTTCTCTTGCTTATTTTACAGAAGAGAAATTGAAAGTGTTAAGTGATTTATCCAAGGTCACACAGCTAGTACATACCTGAGGTTGGATTCAAAATCATGAAGATGAATCTTCCTGATTACAAACCCAGTGCTTTATCCACTGTATCACCCATATATACTTTATAATTTTAGTCTACAATGTAGATTCACAAAGTTTGTAAAGTTAGAAAAACCCTCAGAAATCAGTTTAATTCAAGAATAGTTTAAAAATAAAATTCTTAATATAAGTAGTTTGTTATGCATTGAGTAAAATTCAAAGCTTAGATAAGACTTGGTTCCAGTACTCATGGAGCTTATAATCTAACAGACAAATGTGATACACCATAAACTATAAGATGAAATAACATAGAAGAGAGGTATCAGCAAACAGTAAGAGTGGGGGAGGTTGCAATAGACTGGGGAGATTAAGGAAAGCTAGAGGATGCTTTATTTAATTTAAATTTTGGAAACTCCAAGAGGAATAAAAATGGGAGTGGGGAAGGTATAATTTCTAATGTAGGAAACAATGTGAGCCGAGGTGTGAACACAAGAAGGTAAGGATCAAAGTGAATGTTCACTTTGTCTATGGTAGAGAGTAATATAAATATACTTGAAGGGTAAGGTAGAGACAGATTATGGAGGGCCTTAAAGAGTTGGCAAAAGAGTTTGAACTTGAATCCAAAGTAAACTGAACAAATAAATGAAATGAAATACTCTAGGAATTCTGAGAAGGGAGAGATGATTTTTGGATTAGGGAAGGATCCCTGAAGGACTACTTGGGGTCTTAACACTTAGAAGACTTGTGCTTCAGTACTCCACAAATATACCTAACCTTCTAACCATGGACAAGTCATTTAGGCTGTGACTATATAAGATCTATTGTAGATTATTAAGATTTCTTAATGGCCATAACAAATTAGCCATTCAAATTCAACCACTTTTGACTGCTGAGTGATTATCAAACTTAAATTTTTTTTTCTCCAAATGGCTAATTTCTGTTCTATTGAGGCAACTGGTCCAATCTGACAAATTAATCTCTTACCCAGATCCCTATAGCTATTGCCATTCCTAGAATTTACTGATTGAAACATAATAGAAATTTACAGACTTTCTTGTTTTATTTTGGAGGGAGTTTGCATTTAAATCTACTTTTCTTTTTTCCCTGCTTATAAGTCATCAATTTGCATTTTGATTTAAGATACTGACATACTTCACTGAGATTAGCAAAATGTGCAATCACATTTCTAAATGCAAAAGAATTCTAAGGGGTCCAGATCAGTTTTCTGACTAAATATGATATAGAATGACATAATTTCTCAGAATATACATATATATGTATACATACATCTATGAACACATGCATACACATATGTTTATACACACAGTCATGGGTGCTTATGCACATTTATGTGCGACATGTGTGTATGAATACACATGCATACAATATACATGTGTGTATGAATATACATGCATACATGAGATTTAGAATTCTTTGAGTTAGAAATGGTCTTAGAGGTTTTTTAATTTGACCTTCCGTCTCAGTTATGTACCATTCAGACTCCACTGAATACTGTCAATATCAGGGCTGGTTTACCTAATGAAAAGTTCATTTTATTTTTAAATAGCTTTAATTATTAAAGAATTCATTCTCATTTTAACCCAAAATGTTTCTCTTACAGGTATTATTTCTAGTTCTACCTTTCTAAGATATATTGAACAAACCTATAACTTCTTCCATATAGCACCTCTTCAGACATTTAAAGATAGCTACTATTCTCCCCTCTAAAATGATTTTTGTCAGGATCCTTCAGATCCTACAACTTTCTCGTAAGATCGTTTTTTGTTCTCTCACCATTCTTGTCATCTTTTCTCACCAAGATCCAGTTTTTCAATATCTCTTTTTAAATTCTTCATATATCTTCTAAATTGTGCAAAGTACACTAGGCTCTTGATCACAACCACTGACAAATATGAATCTTTTAAAATAAAAGAGTAAAAATAAGTTTCTTTATGAAACCAGGAACTTCTAAAATATGCTGTTTTTTTTTAATAAAGCTTTTTATTTGCAAAACATATGAGTGACTTTTCAACATTGACCTTTGCAAAAAAACTTTTTTTTTCCCAAGCTTTTCCTTTCCCTCCCCCCTCCCCCCACCCCTAGATGACAGGTAATCTAATACATGCTAGATAGGATAAATTATATGACAAGTACAATACATGTATACAAAATATGCTGTTTTTAAAGTGCATTCTATTTAACAAGGAAGTAACAAAACCACTGCATTTGTATCCTTTTGTGAATCTCTTGTTGTTCTCTTCTATGTCTTGTTTTAAATATTGTAATAATACTCCTTTAAAACTTTTTGGGGGAGAGAGAGTAGGACAAGGGGATCTTTTATCACTAATACTAATTCTTCCTTATTTTGAAAGAAAAGTCCTTCCTTGTCACAAATACTTTGTCAAACAAAACAAATCAAACATTGGGCATGCCCAGAATTATTTATTTGCCTATTGTTGTTTTCTTTAAATTATGTTACACAACTAAGTCATATACAGTTCTCAGTTAACTAAAATCACCAAATTCCTTTTTTACATAAACTGTTATTTTCTATCTGCCCAATACTACATGTGTATAACTGGCATTTTAAATTTAACTTCCTAAATTTACGATGAATTCTATTATATTTAATTCAGAATACTGTTCCAGCCTGTCTAGATATTTTTGGATCTTTGTTCTATAATCTAAGAAATTTGGTAAGAGTCCAAAAAGAAATGATTGCTATGTGTTTCAACTTTCGTATTTGATATGCCTTATTTTTTAAGTCATTGATAAAACCATTAAATTTGGAAAGGCAGAGATCTGAGGTATGCCAGTAGAGAGCTTCCTCCATGTTAATCTGTTGACCTTAATCCAATAAAGATCACTTCTTGAGTTCAGTCCTCCAACACTGTAATTCACTTCAATTCAACTAATTAATTATCTCTTTCAGATTTTAAATTCTGTCAGGCTCTGAAGATACCAAATTAGATGACATAGATGCTATTTTGGAGGAGCATATTAGATAGGATATTATTATTAGGTAGTTATTATATTAGTCTATTATTATAGTCTATTATATGAGAAAGGAAGGGATACATGTACACAAATGACTATGCTTATAAGGAAGAATGTTGTAAATCATCTATCTAGCTATTATCTCTTTACCTTTGTTCTGATACACACACATATACATATATAAATATAATATATATAATCTATATGTATTACATATATATACAGATACACATATATAAATGTAATATATAAGATATCTATTACACACACACACATATATATATGTATGCATATATATATATGATACATTATTAAATGTCTTTCCAAGATTTGGACATCAAAATGACATCAAATGATAATGATATGACATCAAAAATCTTATCCTGCTCTGTCTAGTGCCCATTTCAAAAAAGAGAATTTAATTCAACTTGATTCATTGACCATTTGAATGTCAAGATTTATTAAACAGTTTTCATGGATAGGAGGTATTAGTACAATAGATAAAGAACTGTCTTCAGAGTCAAGAAAACCTGAGTTCAAGTATTTTCCCTAGATACATTAGCTGTCTATATTAAGTATGACTATGGACAAATTATCTTCCCATTCACATATTCCAGGCAATATTCTGAAAGATGGAATTTGTTGGGCCACTGCTAATTGCTTTGGAAAAGTTTCTTATGTCAACGAAATGGCAAATCTAGACTCCTCCCCCAATTTTTTTTAAAGTGCAAAACACACTGCTTAATGGTATATAGTATATTCTTACTGAATCCATCTTACATTTTTCCTTTCTAAACATTCAAGTACTACTTCAAAATTAATGCAAAATTTAGTGCAAAAATAAGCTGTAATGTTTTGTTTTGGTTTTTCTGAGGGATTGTCTTTTTCCCTCTTCTAAAAAAATAGAATCTTTGCCCCTTTTTATTCTGGAACCTTTCCCATTCTCAATGATTCCAAAGACATCATCAATAGTGCAGCAGAAGTAACATAATATAAATGTTAATTTAGATATCCTGAAATGTATATCATTGGGTGTTTATATTCAGATTCACTGAGAGAAGTTAGAATTATTTTCTTATTGATCTTTAGTAAGCTTTGAGACATGTTTGCGCATGGAACTATTTATTATATTTAAAATATGTAACTCATGTATATGCCCCACAGAGATCAATATGAAAATCAAACCATGTATAAAACTTAGGATTCTCTTAGCCATAGTAGATATTGTCTTTTTAGTTGTGTTGAGTCTTTGTGACTGCATTTAGGGTTTTCTTGACAAAAGATATTGGAATGGTTTCCCATTTCTTTCTCTGGTTCATTTTACAGATGAGCAATTGAGACAAACAGGGTAGAGTAAATTGCCCAAAGTCACAAGCCAAGTATCTGGGGCTGAATTTGAACTCAGGTCTTCCTGACTCCAGGGCCCACCTTGTTCCACCTTGCTGTCCCATAGTAGGTATAATGCTGCCTAATAATATTCTCTATCTACATCAAAAAGATTTAGTCAAAATGACTTGGAACAATTCCCTACAAAATACTTGAGGGGAATAGTATATGCTTCTATGACCGGGACCATGATTTGTTAAGCTTTTTAGAATAATTATTTGTATTTCTAATTGTTCATTTTTTAGCATTATAAGTCAAAATGCTAAGGAATTTTTGTATTAACCTTTATTTGTTGTATCTATTAAAAGACTAACATACAATGTTATCCAGTTGTTTGCAACATTTGCCTGAGGCATTATTTACTGTCAAGTGTGAACTGCACCTGATTTTGCTATTATATTTTTCTGATTATGGTAAATGAAAACTTTCACAGATATAAGCAGGATGATTTTCTTCTGTTTGGGTGTATTTATATACATGTATAAAAATGATAATTAAAGACTATGTGGGATATTGATAATGAAGAATAAAAGAGATAACATCCTGGGAGGTTAAAATTGGAAAAGACTTTAGAGATCATCTAACCCAAGTTCCCCACTTTACAGATTAAAAAGCCTAGACCTAGGATTATTAAGTGATTTGCACAAGATCACTCAAGTAATTCTCAGATCTGGGATTGGAAACAGGATTTCCTGAATCAGAATCCTACAACCTTTCCATTACATGTATATCTCTGATTTGATCAAACTTTTCTGACTGTATTTAAAAAAAAAAAAAAAAGGTGTAAGAAGAGGGATGGACATTGTTTCTCTTATGTCTCCCCCACAGAACAGAGAAGGCTAAGAAATGAAACAGAGAATGACTTCTTTTGCCTAGTTAATATATATGTAATATTATATGTAATATGTAATATGTAATAATATTACATATATATGTTATACTATACACACACACACACAATGACCAAGTGGAGCCTATTGTGGTCAATCCATGAGACCTAGAGTGATTTGCATTTAAGGCATTTCCTAGCCCATAAATTCCAAGGTACCTTTAAGATTTCAGCAATCAAAATCTATACTTCTTTGGGCAGACCACCTACAGTAAAGATATGATACCCTATGTAGACAGTGGGAATGGAAAGGAGAGAAGAAATGGCCCCAATTGGAGCAGCTCCTACTCTTACTCAGAGATTGTAGTTTGATGAGGTTATTTCAACTTTAGAGTAATCTACACATTACAGCCTTGCTCTCCTTACTGCAGAAACTAAGAAAGGAATTCTTTTAAATGAGCCTCATTTCTTACTTTGTCTTAATCACTTATTGGGTGGTGTTCTAATCAAAGGAAGACCTTAGCTTAAAAAGGTCAAAATCTCCCACTGAAGTCAGGGCCATCTCCAATCATCCTGATCTATATCTGGCCACTGGACCCAGATGGCTCTGGAGGAGAGAGTAAAGCTGGTGATTTTGCATAGTCCTGCCTCACTTAAATTCAATTCATTTGCATGTCCTGGAATCACCTCCCTGATGTCCTGGTCCTCTTCAAGAAGGAAGAACAAACAACAACAACAGAGAAAGGTATGCTGCAATGGCATTTTCTCATAGTTACATTTCACTACAGTTGGTTTAGCCTACAGGTAGCAGAACTGTTAACAAACAAACAGATTTAATTGGAGTATCTAATCTTTTAAGCAACCCAAATGGAAGATCTAATTTTTTGGTGGAGTAAAGGTTGGCTTTCTTACATTCAACAATGATAAGGAATTTTCACCATAAAACATTTTCAGTAAATTTAAAAAAAGTAGGGCAGGATTCCATCTCCACTTTTATTTCAATTTTTTTTTTTTTTTTGTAAATGTGAATGCACAAAGGTTCATACTTTGAATCCTTCCTTTGTTCTTTTCTCCCTCCTTCCTTTCTCTTTGGATCACAGACCTAGATAGAGATGGAAGATTCTTAGGAGACAGAGATGAAAAAAATTCCGGGACCATGAAGATCAACACTTTCCTTTTCCAGGTAAGGACACTGAGTTCAGTCACATACTCAAGGTCACTCTCTGTCTCTATTTTTGTCTCTGTCTCTCTGTCTTGCTCTATCTCTGTTTCTCTCTGTGTCTCTCTGTCTTTCATCTCTCTGTGTGACTTGTCTTTTTCTCTGTCTCTGGCTTCCTCTCTCTTTATCTCTGTCTTTGTCTCTGTGTCTTTGTCTCTGTTTCTGTCTCTCTGTCTCTGTCTCTCTGTCTATCGCTTTCCCTTTCTCTGTCTCTCTCTGTCTGTCTCTCTGTCTGTCTCTTTCTTTCTCTTTCTCTCTCCCTCCCTCCCTCTGTCTCTCTCTCTCTCTCTCTCTCTCTCTCTCTCTCTCTCATACACCCCCCCCCCACCAAACATCAAAGATGAGATTTGAACCCATCTACTCTTTAAGTCAAGCTAGTGTTTCTTCTACCATATAACAGTGTCTCCCTAAATAAAGCATTCTCCTGTAATACAATCCTAACATATCTGGAGAACTTAAATGTGGCATGTAGAAAACACTTGTGAGCAATGAGAAAATATTGAAAAGTAAGTCATGGGAAATAGATTGCAAACAAGTGTGCAAGAATTTTGGCTTGTGTTTGGGATATCTGTGCTGCACTTAAATATATTTCATACATATATATATATATAGCTTTGTCTCCCTCATAATCTATAAAGCTCTAATTGGAGATATCGACTGTTACCCTACTTTCTGAAACAGCTTAAAAAGCTCCAAGAGGCATCAATTTACAGGAGAAGAATGAAGAATTCCAAATTTGCCATTTCCCCTTTCATATTCACCACTTAGCTGTTTAACAAAACACTAATTTTATCAGACTATTTGTTTCTTGAATGTGATAGAAAGATCCCTAAAGATGCAAAGAGATTTAAGATCATTATATTTAAGATGGTGAACATTTCATTGTAGTACTAAAGCAGTACAAAACCACTTATTGAGCAGAAGTTCAGGATCTGAAAGTTCTAATTTTAATAAACTTATTAGAATATAAGGTACCTGAAGGCAGGGATATTTCACTTTTTATCTTTGCATTCCTAGCACCTAGAAGAATATGTGATGAATTGAAGGCCCTTAATAAATGCTTGTAATGGGGTAGCTAGGTAGTACAGTGGATAAAGCACCAGCCCTGAAGTCAGGAGGACCTGAGTTCAAATCTGTCCTAAGACACTTAACATTCCCTAGCTGTGTGACCCTGGGCAAGTCACTTAACCCCAATTGCCTAAGCAAAATAAATAAATGCTTGCAAAAATATAATAGATAGTGTTTTCTAGCACTTTGAAGTATATGTATACATATATATTTTTATTATCTCAATTTATATGTACAAGACCCCTCTAAAGAACACCCCTCTATATTTACAGCTGAGATAGACATAAAGTGATTTGCCCATGGTCACAAAGATTGTGTTTGAAGCAGGATTTGAATTCAAGGCTTCTTTACTCCAAGTCTGGGACTGCACTACACTTTACCTCATTCATTTTCCTGATTCTCAAAGTGGAAGTATCAGAAAAAAAATTCTTTTCTGTTTTAGTGTGAAGAAGAAAAGAATAATATTTCAAATGGATGCAGAGTACCTGCAAAAACCTTAGAAGATGCATATTTATAATCAAGAACTTTGTCCCAGACACTTGAGAGAATTCTCACATCTGTGGGTCAATCTTTTTGGCAAATTAGCCTAGAACTGCATTATCAGTTGGAAAATGCTAAATTCTAAGTCCAGTTCCCTGACTGGATTGCTGATGAGGTCAACTGTATTAGAAAACACAACACCAAACTAAAAAAAGAGATCACATCTTCTACTCCACTGTGGATTATGAATGCTAAACAACAACCAAATCAATAATCTTTAACTCCTTGTGTTCCTGTGAAAATAAGATAGAGTGCTAGCTTTCTATATCCTTTGCCCAGATCACTATTGCAGGATGTCACTCAGCAAATTTATTCTTTCTCAGTGGATGGATTTTTACCAGACCTTTTGAATGTCAACAAATAAGTGAAAACAGTGGTGCCATGGGCCACATCTGGCCGATAAGTGAGAACATCAGGAAAGGAAATTAAAGCAAAGCAGCCAGAATTTCAATAAGAGGGAATTGGATTTTTCTCTCCCCCTATCCTCCACCTCTGCTAATTATAAAAGTCAATATTCTTGACTTTCCAGGTACCATAGGTTACTTACTAGTTGGATGATAACTTGGTTAGTATCAATGTGTACATCTGACTAGCCTACCTTGTTTCTCAGATGAGCCTCAACAAAATCTACATATTTGCTCATAGAAAATTAGTTGTTTACACAAATGAATTAGATAAGTTGAATGAAAATATGGATGCATGGATATTCATTCATTCAAAATTTAAATGTTTTCATTGACCTCTTTATATTGGGCTATAAACAATATTTGAATTCCAGTGCTCATGCACAAAACCAACAATTCCTTTGGTAGTAGCTGGAACAAAATTAAAGCAAATGTAATTATTGAATCTTAGAGGAGTTTCTGGGAAGAAAATAATTATAGTTTGGATAGTTTTGCTATGGTTTTGGGTTGTTTTCCTGTGGACAGATTGGAACTAAAGCTGGCCTAAACTCTCAAAGGTAAACATTTCAAGTGTAGCCAATGGAGAAGAATTTGACCCTTTTTTCTTTGAAGGTAGGCAAGTAGATAATTTTTCCCTAGGTGGTATAGTATATAGAATGTTGACTTAAAGTAAGAAGAATTGAGTTCAAATCCTCAAATATTTAATAGCTATATGATCATGGGCAGGTCATTTAACCTATTTATCTCACTTTCCTCAACTATAAAATGGAGATAATGATAGCATCTACCTTCCAGGATCAAGGATCAAATGACATATTTGTAAAGCACAATGCCTGGCACATAGTAGGAACTTACTAAATGCTTCTTTACTTCCTTCATTCCTTCCTTACCTCCCACCATCTTTTCCTCTTTCCTTCTTTCTTTCTTCCTTTTTCCCTCTCTCTTTTCTTTCCCTCCTACCTAACTTTTTTTTTCTTCCTTCCCTATGCTCTCCATTTTCCCTAAAAATTATTTCAGAAGAAAGAAACCTACATCGTTGCAGTCTTCATCTTTTTTTTTTTTTTTTGCTGAGTTAATTGAGGTTAAGTGACTTGCCCAGGGTCACACAGCTAGGGAATGTTAAATATCTGAGACCAGATTTGAATTCAGGTCTTCCCAACTTCAGAGCTGGTGCTGTATTCACTACGCCACTTAGCTGCCCCAGAACTGCATCATCTTGATTCATTTGTGTCTCTATTATGATTTTTATTATTTTTGTGACTTGATGTGTATATAGTAATTTTTTCTTTGAATGACTATAACTTTAATTTCAATACTTTAAAAGATCCATGACTTCATCCCTTTTTCCAATAACACCAATTGCAAAGCCTTTACTTGAAAACAAAGTAAACAACTACTTATGAGTTTTTGTAAGCAAAATATATGTGCTTCCTTTCTCCCTCTCTCCATCCCTTCTTTTCCTCTTTTTGGTTTTTATTTTTAGGCTGAATCAGGCTTAGGCATATTTAGGGTTAAAGAAAAGAAGCTAGCTCATGAAGAGAGAATAAAAATGAGAGACAGGGAAAGGAGAAATAGACACACACATATATACTGAGTGAGACAGACAGAGACAGAGACAGAGACACAGAGAAAGACACAGAGACAGAGAGACAAAGACAAACAGAGAAAGACAGGGAGAGACCCACAGAGAGATGATTTTATTTATGAAACAAATTAGGAAAGGAGACAGGTGTGGTTGGTATCAATGACACAAGAGAGAGGCTGATTTTGCTAGGAAAAGGCCCTTGTCTTCCTCAGCAATTGGTGGAGCCCAGAAGGAGGAGGAAGGGAAGATGTGGAGAAGTGGAGAGGTTTATAAGTTTAGAGTAGCAGATAAAAGAAGTTCAAATTCAAACAAACAAGATCCAAAGCTGAATTAGTGCCTATATTTTAGAAGAATTAACTTAATTTCACCATCTTTTTGTATTTTAAAAATATAGCAAAGAATAGGATAAGGGTAAGCACTTTAAAGTTTGCAAAACATTTTACATAACATTACTTAATCCAAATCTCACAACTCTGTAAGATAACTACTGTTACATATTATTATCATTATTTAACAGGTTAGGAAATAGATTCAACAAGGTTAAGAGACTTGAATAGTATCACTGGTGGGATTCTAACTCAGGTTACTTCTGACTTTATCTTTAGCATTCTTTCCACTGCTCTACACTAAATAAAATAAAAAACCAAAATTCCTGCTCTTCAATTCAGAGGACAGGATGGCATAAAGCCATAGATAGAAGACTTCTGAGACTTTATTAAACCTACATAAATTCATGTTTCCCCTTAGAGGAGTTACAGAAGGAGTTCTCTCCTCCCCATTCTCCTATATCACAATTGGCTTTAAAGTAATCCTGCTATGTCCTGAGATGAAAAAAATGAGGCTATTTCTAACTCTGTTGCTGGCAGGTCTTCTATATTTTCAAGGTAGCAGTCTTGCATGTGAAATGAGTAGTTCACCGATCAATCCTTTATGAGAGTGTGATCACTCATTCAATAATTTTACAGAGTTTTTCAGATATAATATAATGTGTGTGAAAAGCTCATATGCCTTATAGCTTTGAGGATACTACTGAAACTAAACAATGAATGATAAGAACAATAATGATTATGACCACAATAAATATGGGAATAAAAGTGTTATGGATAGTTTATAATAAGATATGGAGAATATATATTATTCATATTATATATGTATACATAACTTACAAACCATATTTAATGTTTTATATATGTATGGTATGTATATATAAATATATACTTATGAATAATTGCCATTTATATACTGCTTCACAGTTTGCAATGATCTTATTTCAATCTTACAACAACAAATACCCTTATTCCCATATCCCAGATCTGGCAAGTTGAATATGAGAACTTGCTTAGAATACCCAGCTAAGATGTATCTAAGATAGGATTTGAACCCAGATCTTCCTGATTTTAATTCTAGTACTCTATTCATTATTTGCATTCCCCCCCTCTCTTTTTCTCATCTCTTCTCCCTTTTTCTCTGTCTCTGTCTCTTTCTGTCTCTCTGTGTCTCTCTGTCTCTATCTCTGTCTGTTTCTCTGACTCTGTCTCTCTCTGTCTCTGTTTCTCTGACTGTCTCTCTCTGTCTCTGTCTCTCTGTTTCTGTCTTTATCTCTCTGTCTCTGCCTCTGTCTGTCTGTCTCTCTCTCTCTGCCCCCCCTCGTTTCTCTGCCTCTTCCCAATGTTAGCATGTAAGCTTCTTGAGAGTGGAAACTGTTTTTACTTATATTTTTTTATCCTTACTGCCTGATAAATAGTAAACACTGAATTTCTGTCTTGACTCTGTCAATCTCTGTGTCCCCCCTTCTTTTCTCTTTCTCTCCTCTCTGACTTTCTCTCACTCCCCCATATCCCTTCATCCTTCTCTATCTATCTTTTTAGAAACTTCTTTATAATCTAACATATAAATAAAAACACCAGTAGCCAAACTATAAGCCTTTTCTTTTATCTACTCCTATAAGCTATAGTGGTATTCTTTTTTTTTTATAAAGCTTTTTATTTACAAAACATATGAGTGATTTTTCTACATTGACCTTTGCAAAAAAACTTTTTTTCCCAAGCTTTTCCCCTCCTTCCCCCCACCCCCCACCCCTAGATGACAGGTAATCTAATACATGCTAGATAGGATAAATTATATGACAAATACAATACATGTATACATATCTATACAGTTATCTTACTGCATAAGAAACATCAGATCTAAAAAGAGAAGAAGAAAAAACAATCTAAGAAGGAAAACAAAATGCACGGAAATATTCACAGAAAGCATTAAAATGCTGTGTTGTGGTCCACACTCAGTTCCCACAGGCCTCTCTCTGGATGTATATGACTATCTTCATCGCTGAACAATAGGAACTGGTTTGAATCACATCATTGTTGAAGAGAACCATGTCTATCAAAATTGATCATTGTATAGTCTTGTTGCTGTGTATGTTCTCCTGGTTCTGCTGATTTCACTCAGAATCAGTTCATGTAAGTCTCTCCAAGCCTCTCTGAAATCATCCTGCTGGTCATTTCTTACAGAACAATAATATTCCATAACATTCATAATCCATAAATTATTCAGCCTTTCTCCAATTGATGGGCATCCTTTCAATTTCCAGTTTCTTGCCACTACAAAAAGGGCTGCCACAAACATTTTTGCACATGTGGGTCCCTTTCCCTCCTCTAAGATCTCTTTGGGATATAGGCCCAGTAGAAACACTGCTGGGTCAAATGGTATGCACAGTTTGATAACTTTTTGAGCATAGTTCCAAATTGCTCTCCATACAGTGGTATTCTTAACCAAGAAAATGTTTTCTAAACTCTTTTGTTCCAAATTCATCATGACATGGCTTTATATTATGCTTTTGCAAGGTACTTCTGCACTGATTAAGTTTCTCTCATTCCACAGATGAGAGATAGTTAGGCAGATCACATGTTCTGGAAAGGTCAACCTTGGGCTCCTGACTCATAATTGGGGTCCAGGCCTGCATTCAGGGAGATCACATGTCGCTTTTATATTGCTAAATCAGCTATAGCACAACTGATAACTCCTTCTCTATCATGCTTAATTCCCTACCAGTATTAGAAGTTCAAGTGTTTTTAGCCCTACCACTACTCTGCCAGTTGTGAACGTGAGCAGCACATTTGACTGTGCCAAAAAGAAAAGAAGTACAAGTTTCTAAACAGACAATGGAATCTTCCAGTAGAATGTCTTATCATTAGGCATTAAGACAGACCCTGCCGTCATTCAACATTATTTATCATTTTTTCAAATAACAGACAGCTGCCCATAGAACAAGCAAAACACAATAATGCAAACCTGCTGGTTTATTACCAAGGAAAAACATCATATTCCTCTCACTCCAAATCCTAGGTTTCTTCTTTTTTTTTTATTTGCTTCATTTTATTATAGCAATTCCCTGACATCTGCATGTTGCTTGAAATGTAGTTAATAATAACTACACACCCTGCAACCTGATAACACTGAACAAATAAGCATAAAAAGCATTTTGCATCTGAAACTGTAGGGAATGCAAAGACTCCTACCATTTACACATGTAATACAGACAAGTAAAATGAATAGCACGGAATACCTATGTAATAAAGAAATTGCTTTAAAATGCATGTGATAATTGCATATCAGCTGAATAATTCATTACTAAAATTATTGGTAATGAATGCTAATTTAGTATGATTATCTCATGTGTGGGAATATGCTGATGTACAGTGATTTACAGTAAACTTTAAGGATGAACATTTTATTTTTAGACAATTGCATGTTCATTAAAAATGAAAAAAATGATGACAAAACAGGTTTCAATGATGCATTCAATTTGCAATGGTAGAATTTCAATCACAAATGGCTTTTGGGTAATATTAGCTATAGTCTATAAATCATATATTAATATGTATGCATTTGATATCAAGCAGAGCTGTCCAGCAGAGGGCTCCTGTGAAACAGTTCATGAAAAATGAGAGTGGCTTTCAATGTATAGCCAATATGGTGCTTTGTATAAACTATATTGAAGTTTCTGTGAAGTTTGTTTTAAATTCACCCAATAGATTTACTTTCTCCATTCTCATAGAGATGTTAAGTTTATGAGTGTGTGGTTTACATGCCTTCAGCAAATCAGTGTTCTGAAAAGATTACATATTTTTAAATGAATGCCAGATTTTATTAATGATCTATAGATAGAGGCAACCAATAACTATGCATTAGCTGTATAAGTGGATGCATATTCATTTACATCTGTGCAGAACAATAAAAAGAATCAAGGAAAGGTTTTCTATTGGGGTGGGACAATTTTCATCAAAATAGCCTTGTTTAAAACTGGGACTCTAACACTTTTCTTTTTTCCAAAGCTAAAACTATGGCTGAATCCCAACACTGCTATTTGTGCTGCTCTTGTTGTTTATAATATTTTTTTTTTATTTTACAAAAAGAACTTAAGTCTCATTACACCTAAAAGGAGAGAGTATCACATTTCTTTCAATAGCTCTATACATTTTTTCCCAATGATTTGATACTGAATGATACATTTTTGAAAAAAAATAAAATAAAATAACCAGATTGCTGAATGATTGCTTTTCAACTATTGAGGGAGGAAGCTGCAAACCCACTAAAACTCTAATATGCAAAACAGTTCTGAATGTGCCTCAAAGCTTTGCCACAATCACTTTCCATTCTATCCACCTATAAAGTCTGTGTGTAATTTTAATAAATGGATGCATCACTGTCACTTGTGGAGAAGAGGTGAACTTTAGATCCCCTAAGAAGATATTGACATTTATAAAACAAAGAAGTATGATAACAAATCTTTAAAATAACAATTCCAAATCCTTTATAATTCAATGACTGGAATTTATACTGTTGTCACAAGACAATGACACTCTAAAATCAGTACATAGGTATCACTTTGCCCTAGAGTCAGCTACAATCCCAACATTCAAATATCAAGACTTTTAAAAATATACTAATCATTTTGGGGTCCATCAAGAAACTTAAATCTAGCACATAAAGGTTTTCACTTTTCAATATTTCTTTTTAATGAACAACAGATGTAGATAAATGGATTAACAAATGGGACTTCATTTATCAAGTAAGGAGAAGGCAATGTGATTTAGTGACACTAGAAACTAGAACAGCTAACTTGCCACCTGAGGTTAACAGTTATATACTACTAGAGAAAGTTAGAAATCCTAAGCATGGCAAGAAAGAGTACTAGCAAAGCCCCAGTTATATTGTCTCACTCATTTCTTATATTAAACATAGTTTGGTGATCAGTAAAACATTATCATTATAGAAAATAGCACTTTTCTAATAGCAATGGGGGGGAAGGGAATCATGTCATAATTTTGTATTTCACCTGCACATTTATACATAAGAAGAGTTTTTTCCCCTCTTGGTTAAGCAAATGGGGAGATTTCTTGGACCTAGTATCCTTCTTCGTTTGTATTGTCACCAGACAGCCAGAGGGTTTTTTTTTTTTTTTCCTAATGACGCAGACTGTACCAAGACAACAGTTGTATCTGACTGCTTAACCCCTCAGCTTGCCTGGGCAGTTCAGGAGCTCCTGCTGGGATGTTTTGTTTGCATACATGCACAGATAAAGGCTACCATTCTTCTCATTAAACAAGCAGGCATGTGGGAAAATTAATAATTTAATTTGCTGAGGGAAGATGGATATGGAAATCAAATGCAAGTCTCTAGCCTTCTCTGGAGCACTCACCTTGGAATACCAGGAAATCTGATGCCAATCCTACCTTCCAACTGATGTCTCTGGAATGGCATCAAAGGCATCAGTGAAATAATACTTTAAGCACTTAAAGGTTATCCTAGAAAGAGCTATGTGCTGTCCAATTGCTGTCCCTAGGAATAGGAGGTGTGAAAGGGTAGTAAGGATTACAATCAAACTGACCATGCACTGTTGCTTGGCTCTCTAATGCTTTGAAGAATGAGTCCTAGGCTAGATATGGGTCATGACTCAGTCCAGAAGGGATTGATATAGCTCCAGAAGAACAAAAAGCAAATCGCTAAAGGAGGAAGAAGAAATTGCAATTCATAGGGAATTCAATTTTCTTTTGTTCCCCTCTTCTCTTCCCTTCTCTTCTCTCCTATTTTCTTCCTTCCTCTCCCTTTTTCTATCTTCTTTTTTTATTTTCTTTCCTGAAGCACTTTTTCCTTTTCCCAAGGCATCTGTTTGAAAAATGGACTCACTTCTACTGGATATTGCTTTTCTATCCTATTCTACAGAGTTCTGACTCAGGGCTATCTCCAAGTATCCAAGACTAGTAAGTATCCATTACAGAGAACATTATAACCCTTTCTGTCTTATGCCAGAGGTTTCATTTTCCTGACAAATGTATATGCAGGGACATATAGTGGTACTATTTGGATCCTTGACTTATTCCCTATTCAACTATAAGAGCCACCCAGCTTACTCTGCAGTTTTCTGAACCTAACTACTCCACAGATGACACTGGTGATCTCTGTGTGTATAAATGACAAACAGGTAATGTGTCACTGAGACTGGCCATATACAAAATTTCTCAGTGGAGAACAATGAGCCAAAATCTGCCCCCACACTCTTCCCCTGACACTCATGCACAGTTCCTAAAATACATGTGAGGAAAAGATTGGGGTCCCTTTAAATAATACAGTCACTGACACTAGAGAGAAAGAATGAGTTTTGCATATTTTTGTCTAGCAACATCCAAGTAAGATTCTCTTTTGAAAAAGTAAGGAGGTAAGGGGAAGTATTTCATCTTAATAGTTTTGGATAGCTCACTAGAAGTTATAAGATCAAGATATAAACCTGGAAGAGAGTTTATAGGTAAATCAGTTCAACTTCTTTACTGTACAGGTGTGGAAGCTGAGGCCTAGAATGTTAAGTGATTTATCCTACTTCACAAAGATAGAAAGAAGCAGCTCTTGATTTCAGGGCCTCTGACTCCAAATTTGTCACTTTGCCTTGGAAGTTCTAAGGAATACTCTATAATAAACCCATCATTCTAACATGGAAAATAAACCATTCACTTCCTTTTTAAAAAGTTTACATTTATTCTAAAGTTTGAACCTGATCATTGCAAATGAATAGAGATATAGAAGCATTGCTAAATCCAGATCTTGGGGCAAGGTTCCAGCTGGCCTCTAAGTTGTATGAGGAAAATCTTTATAACTGTTTTCTAAAAAAAATATTCTTGTTTAAGAGATGGTATAATGAATCAGTGAGTGACTGGACTTGGAGTCTAGAGAACTTAGATTCAAATCCCATCTCAGACATTTCTCAGGTGAGTCTCTCTGGATGACTAAGATTTTCTTATTTTTGATATAAATTTTGATTTTCTTATCTAAGAAGAGAAGTTAGATTTGATGACTTCTAAGATCCTTTCTATCTCTAAAACAATTCTTTTTTTCCAGAACGATCACAAATTTGTGTTAATCAAGACTTGCTTGCTTTCAGTTCCTCACCTGCTTTTGACAACAATATTACCTGTGAGATAGTTGGCTAAGATTAGGGACACATTAGTCAGCTGATTCATTCATAGGGAAAGTGAGCCCATCATCATGCTCTCATTACCTCTGGATTCTAATCAATTAAAGTGAATGTCATAAGGACAATTAGACTAATCTAAAAACTTTATGTCTAAAAATCCATAGTCCACTTCTTTCATTAATCAAACACTTCCATGAAACATAGCACAATCCAGTCCTAAGTATGGAAATTCTTACAACACAAGGAGTATTAGCTTCATAGAAGAAACATCCTCCTAATTGCAAATATCAAAAAGAAAAGGGATGCCTCAGGAAGTGGCAGATTTCCCTTCCTAAGAGTCTTCCTAAAAGGATTAGGTGATCACTTTTTGAGACTATTGCAGAAGGGATTCTTAAATTAGAAACAAATCTCTTATCCTTGAATCATGACCTAAATAGCAATATTCATTTGAGGATGGGGCAATTTTTTGTTCATTTCCTTTCATCATATATTAATGGAATAATTGAAAAAAATTAAACAAGAGCAGATTGCTTTCTTTTTTTCATTTTTAAGCTTTCTAACAAACTTTTATTTCCTAGTAGAAGAGAAATGAAATAAAGAATGTTAACAGTATTTTCTTGCCTTTCATTTTAAGAAGCACACAGACATGCAGAAATAACAGTGGAATATTTCCCACTAACTTATTTTAGAATTAAGTAATCATATGTTGCAAATGAAAATTATAGATCACTGTTTCATATAATAGAGTTAAGACCCACAAGCCTTCTTTTGTGAATCTGAGGAGGGTTTGTTTTGCCGCTAAATTTTAGTTCATGCTAGAGAAAAGAGTGGACAAATATGAAATATCCCATCTAGCTAGGTGTTTCATTTCACTTCAAGGATTTTATTGATATGTTATATTTCTAAAGTATCTTCATATCCCAATATATGCCACTTCTCAAAAGCCAAACTTTATTAAATAAAACAAAAAAGGAGAAAGAGAGTTCAGGAAAATCACATAGCACATCAACCAAATCTGACATTTTATGAAGTGTTCGGTATCAATAGTCCCCCATATCTGTAAAGCAGGGAAGAAAATATATTCTCTATATTTGGAACCAAGGTTGGTCATTATATTTTTACAATATTCCTTTTCAGTTTTATTATTTTTTATTAATATTGTTATAGTTATGGAGTAAATTGTTTTTCTGGTTCTTCTTTCCTCATTTTGAACTAGTTTATCCAAGTCTTTCTATGTTTTTTCCCCTCTTAATGAGATGTTTCAATTGTCAATGATTGATGATTGCACTGAGTTTGGTTTTTTGAGTTCTTAAGGAAATTGTATGGCTGAATCCTCCATTGGATACAGATTAGTCTGGGTTGCCACTGAGGGTCCTTCTAGCTTCAAGATTCTTTGAATTTTCACAATACAAACTCAAAAGACTAAAAAAAATTGGGAAGAACTTTATGAATCACCCAATAGAAAAATGCCTACTATGAGTTCTTTGATAAATGGCAATCTATTCTCTCCCTGAACATGTCTAGTTTTGAGATAGTTACTACCAAAGGAGTTGGCTTATTCCATTTTAAAGTCGCTTGGTTGGAATATTCTTTATATTGAACAAAAAATTATCACCCAGCAATCCTAGTTATTTCTTCTGCAGGAAAAATGATTAAATTATTCCCACTTTTACATTACAACTCTTCAGATTTTTGATGGAAGCTGATCTGGCCCCTGGAAGTGTATTCTCTATTAAATTAAACATCTTTAGTTCCTTCAGTTATTCAATTCATTTCATCTAACACTTATTAAGCATCTATTATGTACTACTAGAGATACTAAGAAGAGAAATATCAGACTCTACCTGAGTAATTTAAAAATCTAACTAACAGAAATACAAAAAATAAGTTTAATAAAAAAAAGATAATGTGCTAAGAGAAAAATGGTGGTCTAGACAAAATGGTACAAGAGAACTATTTTAAGAAGGAACCCATTAGATGTTTTGGAGAATTCTCAAGTGGAGGCAAGAAAGATGAATTCAAGTTGTGCTGATGTTAGTAAATAACCGTGTAAATACAAATTTACTCTCAATTTCATAAATCTCTTTCTTTTTTTTCTTCCTTCCTTCTTTTCTTCCTTTTCTTCTTTCTTTCTCTCTTCTTTCTTCTTTCCTTCCTTTCTTTCTCTTTCTTCTTCTCTCTCTTCCCTCCTCCCTCCCTTCCCTCCTTCCTTTTTTTTCTTTCTTTCTTTTTTCTTTTCTTTCTTTTTTCCTTTCTTCCTCCCTCCCTTCCTTCCTTCCTTCCTTTCTTTTTCTTTCTGCTTTTCTCCTCCTCCTCCTTCTCCTTCTCCTCCTCCTCCTCCTCCTTCTCCTTCTTCTTCTTCCTTCTTCTCCCTCTCTCTTTCTTCCTTTTTCTTTTCTTTTTAAAATCAAATTGGTAAGTTAAACTAAGTGCTGGAAAGAACTGTGGGTGTGTTCTTATTTTAATTTTTTCATTAATATTAGAGAGACCTACAGGCTAACATTAATCATTACTATCTAATATTGCATCTTAGTCTATTAAATGATTATTAAACATGATATGACATTGTTTACTTCCTACATATAAATAATAGTACGTGTAGATGTATACAAGCATGTAAGCATATAAAAGTTTCCTGGTGTCAAAGTGTGTCCATATGGGGAGCCTAATAAATTCATACACACACATATACATACATAAAGATCAAGTCTTTGTCAAAACAACAAATGATATGAATTTAAATAGAATTTTAATTTGTTAGTTATTCTTCTCTACTGTGGTCTTTATGTATAATGTACTCAGCAGTACAGAAGAATGGCCTGTCTGTGTTCACTGGACAGGGAGAAGACTTAAGAGAATTTGTATCTGCTGACCTAGGTGAAGTCTATTACATAAATTCAGATGGTGATTGGATAAAGGGAAATGGAGCAGAGCCATACTTTTCTTGAATATTTTTGCCAAGGCATTGGAGGCAAGATTAAAACTTTCAAAAAAAGCATCACATGGCAGATGATGCCTAGTAGGAAACTGTTCCAGGGGAAAGATTGAAATGTATAATCAATGACCCTTTCTGCACAGTCACTCACTCACTTTCCATATGAGTGTTGATGTGTGATTATGTAGAATAACCTCAACCATCTTTGTTTATGTTACTTTTATCAACATTATGGTAAGGGGCATCCTGGCAATTAGACAGAGAGGTGACCTTAAAATCAAGAAACCCTATGTCCCACTCCTACCATTGACATATCCAAGTATTACATGACTCCGGACAAGGAACTTAATGTCTGCATCCAGAAAAAAATGTCTCTAAGATTATAAGTTATAGAGTTGCCAGTCTGCATTGGGAGAGGAAATTTCCTAGAGAAGTTCACAAGAATAAAAGCAGGGGTCTAGATTCCGGTCCACAAGTCCACAAAAAAAAAGTTTGTTACTGTGTGATCAGCATGAATAAAGTTTTTGTTCTATATCTTGTGTCAAAGGTACAATGTATGAGTGTCTACTAGTCAAGAAATAAAGTGCCTCAAATTGTCTAACAGAGAGATGTTAAGTACACTCAGTTGAGAGGGAAAATCAACAGAATTCTGTAGAATTTTTTCCCTCAGAAACAAATAGCTAGGGAAGTAACCAGAGACTGGGCTGAGGGGTGGGGAGTAGAAGGAAAGAATAAGTGGGATGGAGTATGAATGACCTATCTGAAAGTATATAGGAGGCTAGGAATCTGTCTCGTATTAGAAAGGAGACCAGAGAGCAAATGAAGAGCTAGAAATCCATCTCAAAGTAAGGAAGACCACGATAATTTTCTCTACCAGGAGGGCTTTCTTAGGAGAGGAATATATTAAAAATATGGCTACATCAGTATGTGAATCAATTATCTGAAACACAGAGAAATATAATGGTCAGCAAGAGACAGAATCTAATGAAAGATGATACCTGCTCTAAAATATCAAGATTGTTTTTAAATGAACATACCAGAACTGATATGTCATAATGATGTCTATACCTCTAAGAATCACTTTCAGAAGATAGACACTTAACTCCAGTAATGTTGCCATTTTCAAAAACATTTCCATAATACTTCTTTTGGAATTTCTTTTGGGACCAGATTGAAAACTATATGAAAAAAAATTAGTCTTCTTATTATATAGTGATATTTTTCATTTCTTTTTCCTCTGAGGCAATTGGGGTTAAGTGACTTGCCTAGGGTCATACAGATAGGAAGTGTTAAGTGTCTGAGGCCAGATTTTAACTCAGGTCCTCCTGACTTCAGGGCTGAGGCTCTATCAACTGTGCCACTTAGCTGCCCCCCCATTTTTTATTTCTTTTCAACAAACAAGTTATCATTCTCTTCTTTTTCATTTTTTAAAATTATCCAACTTATCTTGCTCCTTCCTTCTTCTAGGGAAAAGGTTCCACAAGTACGAAAATGTTTGTAACAGCTCTTTTTATGGTGGCAAAGAATTGAAAAATGAGTAGATGCCCATCAGTTATACAGAAAAACTGATCAGATATAACTGAATAAGTTATAGCATGTGAAAGTAATGACATTATTTTTGTATAAAAATGATGAACAAGCTTATTTTTAAAAGGCCTGGAAAAATTTACACATACTGATACTCAAAGAAACAAGCAGAACCAGGAATACATTGTATACAATTACAGCAAGATTATGTGATGATCAGCTATGAAAGATTTGATTCTTCTCAGTGGTTCAGTGATCCAAGGCAATCCCAATAAACTTTGGATAGAAAATTCCATCTGAATCCAGAGGGAGAACTGGGGAGACTGACTGTAAATCAACACATATTATGCTCACTTTTTTTCTTTTTCTTCTGTTTTTTTCCTCTCATTGTTTTTCCCATTTGTTCTGATTTTTCTCTTCCAACATGATTCATAAAGAAATGTGTATAAAAATGAATGTACATGTATAACAAGAAAAAATATAAAACTTTCAATTCTCTTAATAAGTCTTTCTTATAACTAAGAAGAAAAAGGATTCAAAAAATAATTCAGCAAACTAATCAGAACATCAAAAGAATCTACCCTTATGAAAAGTATCCTGAACCTATACCTTTTCTCTTTTGCGAAGAAGCAGGAGAGGTTCCTAAGCATATTTATTCTATGTTGGTCAGCCAACTTTGGCCATTGTAATTTCACAACAATCAGTTTTGATTGTTTTATTTTTGATGCTATATTTTGAACCAATCAATAAGAAAACAATCAACAAGAATTATTAAGCACCAATTATTGACAAATACCATTGGACAAGGATACAAAGAAAAAGGAAATAATTTTTTCCCAAGGAGTTACATTTCTACATATACACATTCAAGTCTTCATTATTTACCTTAAAAGAAAGGAAGGAAATAATAGAGTTGTACTTTGCCTTTGGGGGGAGGAGAAAGGAAGGATATAATATGCATTATCAAAAATAAATTAATCCAAAAATATTTCTATGTAACTGTAGAAGGTATTAGAATGTGATACTTTTAGCAACCATTTAGCTTCCTAATAATTTTACGGTCAAACTATTATGAAAATTGGTTTGTATTCTTCTAAGATAATAGTTGTACAGAAAGTTAAACATTATTCCCTCAAAGTATAAAAAGACCTAGAGCAAGGCTCTTAACTTTTTTATGTATCATAGACTCCTTGGGCAATTTGAAAATCCTATCTTAGAATGTTATAATGTGTATAAATGCATCAAATCAGCTACACAGTAGCTGATCCAATTACATCAAAATACAGATGTCAAAATATTTCATTAAAAGTTCATAGGCCTCACATTGATCATTCCTAACCACAAAGAAGGCCACTAGCATATTGGCTAGATCCTTTCTAGAGAAGCTAGAAATGGAAATGGGTTGTGATGTGTTCCATTGGAAGTGGGAGGGTTGTGGGGGAGGAGGAAAACATTTGTGAAATTACAGATCTTTGTAAATATCTTAATTTATTCTCTTAAGAACATAGCACCTAAATTAAGTAGACACCTAGTAGGAAGAAGGGAAAAAGAATCATGGCCCAATTTTACAATTAACATACAATGGGGATAATCTGCTTGCATATAAAAAGAGATGTAGATTGAATATTTTTATTGTATGTCCCTTACATATTTTTGCTTTACCTGAAATTGTTTTGTTTTGTTTTAAATTGGACTTATTTGTTTTGGTTTAGGGATTTCAAGAGTGCAGCTAGGTGGCTCAATGGATTGTGTGCTGCAACTGGAGTCAAGAAAAGTCATCTTCCTGAGTTCTAATGCAATCTCAGACACTTCTCAGCTATATGTCCCTGGCCAAGTCACTTAACTCTGTTTTGTTTTTCAGTTCTTCCTCTGTAAAATGAGCTGGAGAAGAAAATAACAGACCACTCCAGTATCTTTGCCAAGAAGATCCTAGATGAGTCATGAACACTTGGATGCAACTGAAGTGATCGAATAAAAACAAGGAATTTCAAAGAAGGAGCATCCTCTACTACTTCAGCAGATTGGCACTCTCCTTAAAATTGAAAGCTATATGGAGTTGCCTGGTAGCACTGAGAGGTGGAATGACCACTCTAAAGTCACACAGCCAAAGCAGGGAACTTGAATCTGGGTCTTCCAGATATCAAGATCAGATCTTTATTACCTGTTTCATCTATCTTTTCCACCTTATCTCTAAGGAGAATCTTATTATTTCAAAAAATGTGATCTTTGGATGTAATGGAATATTATTGTTCTATAAGAAATGATGATCAGGCTGATTTCAGAAAACCTGGAAGGACTTAAATGAACTGTTGCTGTGTGAAGAACCAAGAGAACATTGTACACAATAAGAGCAAGATTATATGATAATCAACTATGACAGACTTAGCTCTTTCAGCTTTATGATGATCCAAGACAATTTAAAAAGAGTCATGATAGTAAATAGTATCCACACCCAGAGAAAGAAGTATGGAATCTGTATGCAGAACAAAGCATACTATTTCCATTTTTTTTTGTTGGTTTTTGGGGGTCATGAGTTTTACCTTTTGCACAGATTGTTCTTTCATAACATGCCTAATGTAGAAATATGATTGCATATATATAGCCTATATCAGATTTCTGCTGTCCTGGAGAGGGAGGGTGAGGAGAGAGAGAGAGGTATAAAAATCCAGAACTCAAAATCTTACAAAAGTTAACATTGAAATTTTACATGTAATTGAAAACAAATAAAACACTATTAAATGGGAGGAAATATGATCTTATCATTTTTGAAGTTATTTACTACATTAAGAAAATGAATTATATACATTTTCTGGGTAAGAAAAAAATTTAATAATAAGTGTCTATTTTATACCATATGTACAACTAACTGTGATTTGTGCAGGGCTTAAAATATCAATCCTAAAAAGTTTTTCTCTTTATAATTTTTTTAAAAAAGAGAAATTCCATGTAAACATAAGTCAAGGTAAGTCAAATTAAAACTGCGGGCCTACTTACTTGGTTAACTTCCTCTGACTCATTGAATTACAAATGATCGTTCCAATTCATTTAAAAATCTATTTCTATAAAATGAATGCTAAATCTTTCAAGATTTTTAAGAGTTACTTTTTAAAAAATCAGCAACCTAAAAACAAGAACTTGATTCCTAAATTATTGCTTATACTAAACCAGCATGGTATATAGTGGGGAAAAAAGAATGATTTTGGAGTAAGAAGATATGCATTCAAATCATGGTACTCTCTGATGTTATTCATGTGACCTGCCTGAGCAAGTCACTAAATCTTTTTCTCAGCCTCATTTTCCTCAATTACAAAATGAAGTGTTTAGATTAGATGACCTCTATGGTTCCTTCCAACTTTAGAGCTATATCCTTATAGAATCATTTTGCTACTTGTCAAATCCTAGGTATCCTCACTGAGTGACCGTGCAATATGGTTTTGCATCATATTTCCTTGATTTCCTTACAGGTTCCTTCTTTTGCCAAAGATATTGAATGTAAAATGTTAAAATGCATACTATTTTAAAAATGTGTTGTTTCCCTTCTGGCTTCCAACTGGAGTCCACATTTTTCTTCAGAGGGGTAAGGCCAGGCAGGACAGAAATAGAAATACCCATTTCTTCCTTCACTTTTCACTTATGTCTGTTATCCTTCTGTTTCCTGAAGGAGATTGCAATGTGGGATGATACAGTAAAATACTTCCCATTACAATTCAAGATCATAATCTCAGAGAAATCAAATGAATGAAGTGAGAAGTGATGAAATAATTTAACTTGATTTCAATAAACCAAAGAAACAGGCCTAAACCAGCAATGAGAAAAGGAAGCAATGTCTGTCCAAAAATGAGGTAAAAGTGAATAGTTCTTATCTGCATGTATCTACTCTGGACTAAAGTAACAGTGCTGCAAAACGATAATTCCTATTTAGTTATCCCCAATTGCTCAACCCAAATCCTACAGATGCTTCAGATAAGTTCTGAAATACCTTCAGAATGCACAAAATAATTCTAATCCTGATCAATTCCTCAATTCTACCTCAGTTATCAACCAGAACAATCATCATCTCTTCCTTTAATTTGTTTGGATGGTTGGTATATTCCTGAGTGGATTTGACCCAAATGGTAAAATTAAACTTATTTTTATTTCAGAGGAAGGAGAACTGATCCATGGAAAAGACTTGCCAGTTTCTTTGAGAGGCTACTTAACTGTTAGAGGGATCACACAGTGACTTATCAGACCAGCTTTTAGTAAATTTTTATCAATTTTTTGAATGCCTAAAATTATGCTCAATGAGAAATTATATTATTATGCATTGTATCATTGAGAAATTTTTGGATTTTGCATGTTGTTTTGTTTTTGTAACGGAGTATTATTTTTTAGTGGAAATAATTTCTACATGTGGATTTGTTTTATTTTATTCCTGTACATATGTGTAGTATGTACATATACACATGTGAATATGTATGCTATACATGGTATGTAATATGTGTATATATTATATATATATATATATATATATATACTCACACACACACATCACTATATTACATTATTGCAGTTGTTGCTCAGTTGTTTTTCAGTCATGTCTAAATCTTTGTATCTCATTCAGGGTTTTCTTGGCAAAGATACTGGAGTGGTTTGCTATTTCCTTCTTTAGCTCATTTTATAAATGATTCACTCAGGGTCATAGAACTAATTGTCTAAAGCCAGATTGAACTCAGGAAGATGAGCCGAAAAGACACCAGGCCTGGAAGTCTATTCACTGTACCACATAGTTGCCCTCTCTATTATAAACAATACAAACACACACACACACACACACACACACACACATCATTTGTTTTCTTTGGACATTCCTCTTGCACTATCTGGAAAGATTATCTTCTCCTTTGGACAACCTTTAGAAATTAATTGATCTAGAACGGTGATCCTTGATCTTTGAAGCCTATGAGATTGATTTAAAAAAGTGCACAGTCCCAATATCTGCTTACTTATTTATAAATTGCATGTATACAGTGTTATACTAAGAGTTGTGCAAGCCAAAAAACCTATAAAAATATAAGATTTTTTAAAAGGATAAGGAAAATATGAAATAGCATTTAATTTCAGAGTCAATAGGGAACCATTGGAGTTTATTGAACAGAATAAGGAAAGACCTGGAATTTAGAAAAAAAATTACATTGCCATAATTTGGAGGCTAGATTGAAGAAAAGATAAAGATTTGAATTGCAGAAATCAGTCAGAAGGCTACTACAACAATCTAGGCAAAAGGGTATAAAAGTCTGAATTAGGGTTGATAGGTTTGTGAGTTTAAAAAATAATACAAGTGAAATACAATGCTAAGTCAAACTATAAGATTTGAAATTGGTTGAATACATTGTTCATCCTGTAAGACTCATTCTAGCCCACCAAAGAGAAAATAAACCAGGCCCTTATTCATTGTTTGTTGCCTAAGAGTTCAGAGCCTACTTTCAGAGGGACACCTATTGGAGCTACAAAGTGATCTTGGGGAGACAGGGTAACTTTGGAAGAAGTTAGTAAGAAGGATTTCTCAAGATCTTCACAACTGCTTTTGTTGAAAAAAAAATAAATAACAAAAAAGGTAAAAATGCTATGCTTTGATACACATTCAATATAATTTCTATATTAGTGTAAATAAAAGCAACACTAAACCAAATAAGAATTAAGATTTTACACAATGTCCAATCTTGACTTCAAAATAGTGATGATGAAACACTTTTCATTGGAGAAGTGGTGGATTATGGTTGCAGAACATTACATATACATTGTCATAACTGCTATTTGCTGGTTTTTAACCAATTAATGATATCTCATTATTATAAGAAAAAAATTAATTGGGGTTAGATTATTGGAAATAGAACAAAATCAGTAAGTAGATCTTTTTTTTTTTTTTTTTTTTTTTTGCTTAGGCAATTGGGTTAAGTGACTTGCCCAGGGTCACACAGCCAGGGAATGTTAAGTGTCTTAGGACAGATTTGAACTCAGGTCCTCCTGACTTCAGGGCTGGTGCTCTATCCACTCCGCCACCTAGCTGCCCCAATAAGTAGATCTTTTAAAAGTAGTATTTATCAATTGTTATCATTTCCCCTATTTCTGAGCACATAGTCTACTCCCATTACTCTTATGATCTAAGGTACAGAATTGGTTTCATTGATCTAAAGATAGTTTGAAGTTTAAACAGCATGAAGAGGGGACAGACACTAAAAGGACTTTGGTGAGCTGTGAAAGGAGATTCCAAGGGTCTGGTTTACTTTATTGTGGGGGGAAAAGAAATTTAAGAATAAACTAACTTGACTCTATACTCTTCTGTGGAGAACAGGATCATTGTATAATTCTGGATTCTAAGTAGTTTCTCAAAGGTTATCAAGTCTATCCTTTCAATTTTGCAGATAAGGACCATGGACTCCATAGGGATTAAGGGATTAGTTTAAGGGCTGTTTATATTGTTAATATATTGTTCAAATTAGGATTTAAATTCAAATCTTCTGACACTTAACAGTAATAATCTTCCCAATACACCTATCCCTGGACCTCAACAAATAAGATACTATAATCCAAACCACTCCAAAAACCACTCACATTGTTCCTTTTAACATATTGTCATGGTTCAATTGTTCAAACTTGTTCTTCTCTTTGTGACACAAGGACCATAGTACACCAAGCAAGCCCTCTTATCCTATGCTATCTCTTAGTCTGTCCAAGTTCATATTCATTTCCATGACACTATCTATCCACCTCATCTTCTGCCATTCCCTTTTCCTGTTGTCTTTAATCTTTTCCATCATCAGTATCTTTTCCAATGAACCCCATCTTCTCATTATGTTGCCAAAGTATTTAAACTTGAGCTTCAGTTTTTGGGCTTTTAGGGAATAGTTGGAATTATCCATCATACCACCTTGCTGACCCACCTTTCACATAATCTCCTAAAAATCCACATGAGAAGAGAGTACATCAGAGAAAAATATAGACTTCTCTTTTTTATTCTATTCTTCATTATCTCTTAATCTTTCCTTATCTTTCTCTGTTCTCATACCATGATGAAATTAAATGCAATAATCATCATCTCATGTTATTCAAAGCGAAAAGTCCACCACTATTCTTTGTCATTTCTAATCACTTCCTGAACTACTCCCTTTCTATGCTTTTCCTCCCACCCTAAGCAAAGTATTTCAGCTTAGAACTTCATATGGTTGGCAAGTCTAATAAATACTATTTGATATTTCTCCATCAACTCTCATATGAGACTCTCAAAATGTTATTGTATAACACTTACTCAGAATTGACAATGTGAGAAATGTCACATAGAACTGAGAATTAGACTTGGCTCTTGTCCAGTGGGCTTACAACCACAAACTTTAATTCACTTAAGGATAACTCCCTTAGAAAAGGATATTATAGCTCCTATTTAATAGATAATATGATTTTTAAAAATCACAAGCTTTATTTCCCAAGATCTCATTGCCAGGAAAGAGATGTGAAGTACACATATTTAAGGCTGGTGTAAGGGAAATGTTGACTGGAGATTTGTCCATATTACCAAATATAGATAATATATCTCCAGATGTCATTTCCTCAACTGTAAATTGAGGGTGTGTCTGTGTGTGTGTGGAATAGTATCTAAGATCCCTCCCAGCCTAAAACTATGTCCTATGATCTATGTGTCCTTATAGAAAGCACTATTCTACTCATCTAGGCATGCTAAATTAACTACAGTAAAGTTTTAAATCCTCACTTCAACTAGATAATCTCAGCTTGTTTTGAATAAGAGCTTTTACCTTTAAGCTAGAAATCATCCTACTGGATGATGCAAGATAATTTTCCAGATGCCCAAAGGAATCACCAGTTTGTTTACATGGTTTAATTGGGTCTCTGCAAGACTATTCATTAACAGTTTTACATGTTTCAAAATGACAAGCCTAATGTAACTCAATACTTAAAAATAACTAATGTGGTACTTTGGAAACCACCCAAGTCTTTCCTCAGAATACTTGTATCTTGCATTGAATTTTCAGCAAAGCACAAGGAGATTGTGTAAAAAAAATCAGCCTCCAACATGGAATCCACTTGGCCTATGGCCTTTTCAAAGTTGGAGAAACACTGTCATGACTGTACTTTGCTTGCCCTTTTCATATGTTTTGAGTTGAGTGGTAGTTCTGATAAAAAGATAGTCAAAAGAAGGTAATACAACTATAGACCAAACACAAGAAACATAACTTCCAAGGGTACAGTAGTGATTGATAGTTGTGCATTCTTTGCCTTAGTCAAAGTACAGTTGGAGTACTGTGTTCAATTCTGCTCATTTAAACTAATAAGTTTTGAATTTAAAAAGGAAATTATTACTATAGTATTACAACAATTGTCTTTATTGGGTTATTATCTATAAGAAGGCAACCAGAGTAGCAAAGTCCATGAAACATGAAGACTGTGTGCTTGAATTAGAACCATTGTACCAGAGGAAGGCAAGACACAGTCATCTTAATGTCTTAAAAGTTATCTGGGAACCTTTCTGAGAAGACAGACAAGAAGAACAGGGAGAGATTAGTTTTGTTTAGCTTTAGGAAGCAGAAGGAAGAGGGACAAGTAGAAGTTCTAATGAGTTGAATATAAACTCAATGTCAGGATAAATATCCTAACAATTAAGAGTTATTCCCAAATGGAATGGCCCACCTCATAAGGTACTATGTTCCCTTCACTGGAGATCTTCAAATAAAGATAAATACTTGGATGTGCTGTAATGGGAATTTTTGGGAAAGAGGGGGTTTGTGAGGCTTGGGAACAAGAAGGAACTAATTATATTAGATGTTATTGGATTGAATTAGATGTAACTGGGGTCCATTCCAAATCCAAAATTCTGTGATTGTCAAGACGACTCCCAGTTTCTATTCTTTCACTTGGATTTTTTTTTCCTTTTAATTACTTTTGGAGGGGAGAGCTACTTTTCAGAAAATGTTATGAATGACACTGTGTGTCAAAACATCAACATCATCTCTGTGAATGGCTGTGTCTCAAAGGACAGGATGTCAAATGAATTGAGGCAGCACTTTGATCTAGAGAAATGACTATAGAGGTTAGCAGTGGCAATGGAAAATTCAAAAGATAATTGTCCAATTGGAGCCAGGGAGTACCTTGGGGCAGGAAAAAAAAAGTCAAACTATATACATGTTTGTCTGTGTGAGTTGGGGGGAGGAAAGGGAGAGAGAGAAGGAGGGAAGGAGAGAGGAAGAAACATAAAGAGAGCAAGAGAAGAAAGAAAGGAGGAAGAGGGAGGGAAGGAGAGAAAAGAGAAGAAAGAAGACAGAGAAGAGAGGAAGGAAGAGACAGAGAAAGAGAAAGATAGAGTGAGAGAGGAGGAAGAAGGGGAAGAGAGAGAAAGAGAGGAGGGAGGGTGGGATAGAGGAAGAAAAAGAAAGGGTAAGAGAAGAAAGGAGGGAGGAAGAGAGAGGGAAGGAGGAAGAAAAGAGAAGAGAGAGAAGGGAGACAGAGAAGAGGGAAGGAAGAAACAAAGAGAAAGAGAGATGGGGCGGGAGAGGAGGAAGAAGGGGAAGAGAAAGAGAGGAAGGAGGATGGTGGAGAGGAAGAAAAAGAAAGAGGGTAAGAAAAGAAAGGAGGGAGAAAGAGAGAGGGAAGGTGAGAGAAAAGAGAGGAAAGGAGAAGAGAGACAGAAGAATGGAGACAGAAGAGGGAAGGAAGAGACAGAGAGAAAAAGAGATGGGGCAGGAGAGGAGGAAGAAGAGGACTTCTAAGCTTTTCTTATGAATGATCAAAGTTAAGAGAGGCCAGGGTGGGGATGGGGGAAATAACTATTGGCCAATTATTGCTTAGATTTTGGTTTTAATAACAAAGTAATATACTAGGGAAACTTGGTTATTTAATACAGTACTTGGCTATACAGAGCATTGTTCGATGTGCTTCTCTTGGTAGGCTTGTCATAATGACTGACATTTTCTAATATTGAGCTGGAAATAATATGGATATTTAATACTGCAGAGTTTACATCAAGTAGAAGCAAGGCGCTATTGGTTATCAGCAATCTCCTTCTGATGGCATAAATCTATATAGACATAATTATTGTCAAATGATGAAGCCTGATCTTTCACATTATGGGGTAAACAAGTCTACAGAATATTTACCACATTTCATCTTGTATGATTTGGGGTTAAAATTTAAAAAAAAACTCATAAAGCCAAATTAAGTGTTTCCTATGCTCCCCACTTGAATTTTGAGTAAAATTTACCTTTTAGATCTGCTTTGCCACTCATGAATTTTTTACAATATCCATCTGTGCATTGCCATCCCTATTCTCCATGGCTCCACATTGTTTTGGCTAACTAACAGACCCATATGTTGCCTTAATGTATCTCTGCACAATGTTTGTGCTTAAAAAAAAAAAAAAAAACCACAGGGAAAAACCACAGGTCTAAATAAGCCATAAAGAGCATCCACATACAGTTAGACTGTCTTTACTGAGTCTGGAGACATTATGATTCTGCTGCGACAGGCAGCATTTGTCTTCATTTTGTCTGACTGTCCTCATGTGTTATTATTAGTGGCTGTCAGGCTGCTGCAGAAAAAAAAATAGCATCACTTGAATAGGAAGCTGAATGCATAAATGCAATGCTACACATGGTGGCCGACAGTGGGAAGTCTGCTTTAAAAAAAAGAGCCTGAATGCAAACACCAGAAGAAGACCATTTACAACGAAAAAATCCCCAATTTATCCATTGGGGTACTGAATTGCTAGAGGAGTTTGTGGGGAGAATATTTTTTTTTGTCTGTACAGCAAATCTAGGGCTAATTATTGATCAAAATTTAGCTGGCTCAGAATATCTTTTGAGAACATCTTTTCAACGTGTCAGCTTAGCTTTAATTGTAAGAAAACAAATATGTTAGAACATTTGCATCCAGTCCGGTGT
Source organism: Myrmecobius fasciatus (assembly GCA_023553655.1). Classification (NCBI taxonomy): domain Eukaryota; kingdom Metazoa; phylum Chordata; class Mammalia; order Dasyuromorphia; family Myrmecobiidae; genus Myrmecobius; species Myrmecobius fasciatus. The sequence goes on along the minus strand of JAJPUD010000039.1, from coordinate 718,335 downwards.
TTCAGATAATGTTGATAAATACCTTGTATTTTTTAAGTTGTGTTGTATGTGTTTTCTTAACTGGTCCAAAAAGTAACTTGCAAATACATTTTGCATATAAAATACTTTCCCCATAAGCTTTACGTAGAGATAATACATTTGTTAGATTTTTTTCCCCATGGCTATGGACTGCAATTGTCACACATTTTTGGAGTCTTCTATACATTATTTAATTATTTCATTTGACTTTTCTCCATTTCGGGAACTGATTTGGGTTTTTCTTTTTCTTTTTTTTTTTAATCATTAAATGGTCTTTTCCAAAAAAGAAATGCCATAAGCCCAGAAGATTTGTTATACTCAGCCTCTTATCAGAGAGAAACATTTTAATTATATAGACAGTAGAAGATTTTTTTCTAAAAATGTATTTATCTTTATCTTCCTATTGCCCTATCTGGAAAGATTATCTTCTCCTTTGGTCCAAATCACTCGCCTCACTAAGCTACAGTTTTTCACCCAAAGCTTTTAAAGCCTTTAGTGGTAGTAAACATGGGTTTTCTTTCCTCTGCACTATAACTTGCACAATTTCAAAAATACACAATAACAACAGTGGCTATAAAAATAACAATAATAACTTTCCCTTTCAATTCAAAAGTATTATGCACAAAATACTATAAGATATTCTGGATAAAAAAGTAAAACAACAAAATGGTATCTATTCTCAAGGGGTCAAAATTCTATACAATGGCTACTTAGCTTTCTCAAGACTGCATGAACTTTATATAGAGGACTTAATTTGAGCCTCACACAGCAGTAGTGAGAGGTAGGTTTTATAAATATTTATTTATAAATATTTTCTCCATTTTGCAGATGGGAATTTGAGGCTAGTATTAGAGGGAGAATTTGAACTCAGGTTGAAATGAGGGAATATAGGTGCTTTATAAATCATAAACAAAACTATAAAAATACTAGCTATTATCAGGAATCTTGCTTCTACTATTAATAGCATTTTTATAGTGCCTACTATGTGCCAAGCACTGTGCTAAATGCTTGACTTCTCTCATTTGATCTTCACAATTTTCCTGGATGCTACTATTATATTCATTCTATATTTGAGAAAACTGAAGAAAAGAGAAACTAAAGTCATAAAGCTAGTAAGTGTCTTAGGCCTGACTCCAGGCCAAGAGCTCTATACACTGCACCACTTAGCAGCTGATTAATTATTATTACTTTTTATTATCATTACCGACTACATTTACCTTCTCACAGTGCTGTTGATGTGGTACCATACACTCTTTTTCATTGATAGAAACTAAATTATCTTGAAATACCTGGCATTTTACCATTTTGGAGAAAAAATGGATTTCAAGGGAGCTATTTATGTGCAAAAAACTATATTATAAAATGTCAACATACCAATTATGATACAGCAAAGAAACTACTTGCTTGTTTTTGCTTGTTCAGTCACGTCCAATTCCTCCTGATCCCATTTGGGGTTTTCTTGGCAAAGTTACTGGAGTAGTTTGCCATTTCCTTCTCCAGCTCATTTTACAGATGAGGAAACTGAGGCAAAAAGAATTAAGTGGCTTGTCTGGGGTCAGTCAGCTAGTAAGTTTTTGGGACTGGATTCAAATTCAGATTTTCCTGACTTCACAACTAGGCGCCACTTAGCTGCGCCAAAAGAAACTACAGCATTACTCATTTTCACACTGGGAGATTCTCCCTAACTCAAAAGGCTTCAAATGAGTCTAAGAATATCCTGAATGCCTGTTTTCTGATGATTAAACCACACTCATAGACCTCATTATTAGACTAGCTATTTAGTAGCAGATTTTCCATTATGTTCTTATTCCTGAAAATCACTAACAGGTTTCCATCTATATTAGTGGAAAGAATACTAAGACTAACAAAACTTTATTTACTTTAAATAATGAAGTATTTGGGAACTGGCTCCTTCACTATATTCCATGTTCCCACTGACCAGATATCCTGTCTTACACCTTTGAATCCCATAGCTCCTCCCATGAATAGATTCAATAATTATTGAGTTGTTTATTAATTAATACTAGATTTTTAAAGGAGGCCTAGGAAGAGATAGCTGATAGTTTATAGTTGGAACTTACAGTTTGAAAAGTTTCTGTCATTAAATTGTTATGAGAAGGGGAAAAACGTGCATTCACAGTGGTGTGAAAGGGCAAAGATTTCAGAATATAGAAGCATTTAAAACTCAAATAGGATTTCCTCAAACATTTTATTTTCTAATTAACAGCATCATAACTGTGTGGAAACTTATTCACATTTTTTCTTATTTTAAGAAAAGACATAGAGTGATGCAGGTCAATAAAAAACTGTTATTAGAAAAGCAGGATAAAAAGTAGTCTAGGGAAAATTTAAGAAACGTCAGCATATTAATTTCTTCTAAAAATAAACATTTGTCAATGATTGAAACAAATGCTTATGTTTCAACATAGTTCTATTGAGATTTTCTGGTTTAGTTATTTGTACTGCTCATTGTTAGATTGCTAAAATTATTTTTGTGGAGAATGTATCTATCATTATTATTATTTATTTTGTGAGGCAATTGGGGTTAAATGACTTGCTCAAGGGCACACAGCTAGTAAATATTAAGTGTTTAAGACTGGATTTGAACTTAGGTCCTTCTGATTCCAGAGCTAGTACTCTAACACTGCACCATCTATCTGCTCCCAGTATTATTACTTATGACAAATTTTTTTATTATTAAAGAGAAATTATTCATTTTGTGGTCTATTTGGACCCTCTTGAACTTTCTTTCCTTTGATTATTTTTCAACTAATTCATTGGTCATCAATACTAGAAAGAGAAAAGAGGCTACTAGTGATCCATTGGCACTGGAATCTGCAAACTTTGAGTTCAATTAATGTTAGGCACTTTATAGCTGTTTGATCCTGAGCAAATCATTGACCTTTTTTTTCTGCCTGAATTTCCTCATCTATAAAATGAAGGTAATTATAATAGCACCTATATCTCAAAGTTGTTTTGATGATAAAATTAAATATTTTAAAAATATTTTGTAAACTTTTAAAGTCTTTTATAAATGTTAGCTATTATTATAAATAAGAGGGAAAATGGGTAGCTAATACATTAACTTATTTTATCACTCCACATATAAATTTTTCTTACACTCAAATACTCTCTGTTTTCTAGCAAAAGACCAGAAATATTTTTTCTTTTTTTAAAAATTGCTTTGTAATTATAGAATTAGATTTTTTAAAATGGATAATGCTAGCCCATGATAAATTGTTAACTGACTTACACTAGATATTATATCTCACATTTTAGAATATAATAATATTCATTAAAATAGTTTTATATGTAACTGGGAAAAATAAAATATTTACAAACAAAAAAGAATATAATAAGACTCACTCAAATGACAACAAATTGCTGTGAAATCATTTTGGGGATTCTTGCATTGGTTACTTGACTTTTCAATATGGCAACTGAACATATGACATAATATTGCAAACCTCTTGAGAAAGTATTAATCAAACATTTCTTCTTTCAAATGTTGTAACTAGGAAATAACACCACTTTGGACATGTATGCTAGTATCATGTTCTAATTCTGAAAAGTTATTCAAGTAGTATACAGTAGTATTTTCACTTTTTTGTTTGTTGTTTTGTTCTTTCTTTCTCCTGTTTTTTTCTCTTTTGGTCTGATTTTTCTTATTTATATAAGAAATATGTCAAATATAAGAAATTTGTCAAATGTGACAAATATGGAACTAAGTTTTAAAGGATTGCTTTTTTAAACTTTATCAGATTGTTTGCTGTCTTGGAGAGGGGAAAGCTAAGGGAGGGAGAAAGAAAAAATTTAGAACACAAAGTTTTACAGAAATGAATGTTGAAAACTATCTTTATGTGTAGTTGGAAAAATAAAATACTATTTAATAAAGAAAATGTGATTGGGAGATGTTTAGCAAAATAAATAAAAATATAATAAAACACATACAAAAAAAGAAAAAGAAATATGCAGGTTCACAATCTAAGTGCCACTTTGACTCCTTTACACCTCTCCTAAGTCAATCTATGTACAAATATTATCATTTTCTACCTTTATAACATCTTTTATATATATTCTCTCCTCTGTTACCCACCCTGAGCCAGACCCTCATTACCTCACACCTAAACTATTTGGTCTTTTTGCCCCTTCCTGTTTCATTTGTCTTTCACTCAGTTGTCAAAGTGAATTTTCTGAAGTGCAAGTTTGATCATATCACACTTATCACCCCCATTCCACAAACACACTCTCACCCACTCCCATGCAATCAACTCCAATGATTCTCAGTTGCTTCCAGGATCAAACAAAAACTTTTGTTTGACTTTCAAAGCCTAAGCCTTTTATAACTGGTCCCTTCCTACCCTGAAAAGTCTTCTTACTTTCTTCTATGTCCTCTGTAATCACTGACACTGACTTTTTTGATATTCCTGACACACAAAACTACACCTCCCAACTCTTGACACTTTTACTGGCTATCCTTAATGCCTGGAATTTTCTCCCTCCTCATGGCCACCTCTAGGGCTCCTCACTTTTCTCCAAGTCCCTATTCATGTTCCACCTTTTTCAAGAAAGCCTTTCCTAGTCCCTTTTAGTGCTAGTGCCTTATCCATGAGATGATATCCCATTTACTCTGTAAATATATTGCTGGTATCTTGCCCTCCTCCCACACACAACTATACTGTGTCTACCCAAGCATGTAAAGACTTCTGGTGGAATGGGTGAATGAGAACAATTTCTTCCAATGGCCACAAAGGCAGACGAAGTGGATGTTGTGGAGCTCTTTAACTTAGACATTGAAAATGCCAATGTCATCCAACACATCTTGAGTCATCACCAATCATCTTGAGTTATCACCAATCCTGCCACTGAACAGTGGTGGCTCTGATGACTTTATGTAATTTTGCTTCTTTTAAAAAATATTTTGCAAGAATCAAAAGATACCACTATAGTGTGAATTCCTCAAGGGCAAAAACTTTTATTTTCAGTTTTTCCTTACAAATCCATTGCTTGACACAGTGCCCCCCCCATAGTAAGTGTTTATTAAATTCTTGATCTAAAAGATGAATTTCACTTTAGATGTTGAACACTGAGTTAATAATATATGCTATGCAATTCAATATCTATAAGGTACTATCAGAAGACAGAACTAGTGCCTAATGAAAGGCTTATCATGTCAATTTCATTTTTGCCATATGAAGGGGATGGAAGACATGATATGGAAGAAATTACATGAGATTTGAACTCAGACAACATGAATTCCTATTCCAATTTCTTATTTAATATTGGAAGACCTTTGGTAAGTTACTTAAATATTCATAAGCCTCAATTTCCTTGTTTATGAAATAAGAATATTAATATTGTACCTATCTGCTTTACAGGATGGTTCAAATAAGATAAAATTTACATATTTATCAATACTTTAAATAAGATTCAAATAAGAAAAAAATATATCAATCAATAATTTTTCAATTAAAACCATTATCTGTAAACGTAAACTATTAGTAGTAGTACATAATTGGAGAAGATGAAATTTGGTCTTAGCATATCACTAACTATGGAAAGAAAAGAATGCTCATGTGACAAGGACCTAGGTGTTTTAGGAAACTTGATGAGTCAAGTTTAGAGAATCAACAATGTGACAAAGTGGCCAAAAAGACAAACCAATCTTAGGCTTCATGAATTGAGGGATAGCATTAAAAATGAGGAAAGACATCATTTTGTGGTATTCTTTTCTCTGATCAGACCACACTTAAAGTATTGTGCTTCCATCATTTTTGATTAAAAATATTGGCAAGCTGGAGGTAAATGAGTAGGATGAGAGGGGACTCAAGATTATTCCATTCTCTCTTCAGTAGAACAAGTTTGAGAAAAAAGAAGCCTGGCATGGGGAGTGAGAGGAGAGAGGGAGATAGCAACAAATATCTCAAGAATTATCACAAGGAGGAAAAATTAGACCTTTTTTTTGACCACCCTTTTCTAAGATGGCAGAACTGAGTATAAAAGGAAGAAGGGGGGAGGGAGGGAATCCTCCCCCCAATAACTATTATGCTTATTCCTGATAAGATAATTGTATAAAGTTGAAATGGTTGTCTCAATATATAGTAGGTTCTCTCTCAGTAGAGATTTTTAAGCAATGGCTGGATGACCAAAATTTGTCTGAAATGTAGAGAAATACAATTTTCTGATACTATTTAAACTAGATGTTTCTATGGTGGGTCCTTTTTAGTTAAGAGATTCTGTGATTCTATAGTTAAACTGTGCAATAATGGTTTCTATTTCAAAGGGAATTCAAATAAATTTCAGTCTGATACTTGATTTCTCAAGAGAATTTGGTTCATGAGAACTTTGAGGTCATATGTATGTCTTCATTTTTCTAATCCGTTCTGGTCTTTGATAGGGTATGGTAATAAAAGGAACAACTCTTTGTGCTACTTTTTTGCTTTTATTCTTTTTTTTTTCATTCTGAACTTAAAATATTAAACCAACAGGGCATTTCTATTCATAAAAAGGGGGGAAAAGATTTTATGTGGCAACAGATTTATATTATTATGTGCAGCTTGTTTTTCTTTTCAAATATATAATAAATTCAACATGTAATTTTCAAAGATGTCCTAATTTTTTCTGATTCTTTCTAGCCTTCCTTTTGTTCTCTTTTGCACATTAAAATATTTTACAATAACTGTCTTTTTATTTTTATTTGTATATTCATTCATTCGTTTGTTTGTTTGTTATTTTCTCCATACCAATGATAACCCTACTCCCTCCATAGGCAAAAGAAAAAAAAATAAAGTATAGCTTCTTAAACTTAAAATTCTGTTTTTGACATTTGTATCCACCAATTAAGATTAACAGACCTTTTCCTTTTGGCTTAATTAAGTGAAGAATAAGCTCTGGATTGAATTTTTTCATAATGACCTGTAGACACTTGCTAGAATATATAATGGGTTTATTTTGTGCCCTGCCCACAGCATCTCTTCTATGAGGAACAAAACTTCTATGGTACAATAAGCAAATAACATCTAACACTCTCAGAATTCTTATAATGTACCAGGTTCGCAAAAGGACTTTCCCCCCATAGAACTTGCAGGGAAACATAGTAAAGAGAATACAATATTTCCTCTTCAATGAGTAGGACAAATAAACTTTCAGAAGAATACAGCCCCCTGAATCTCTCTCATCTTCAAACTCTCCTTCTTTTCTAGCTCTGTCCCTGTTGGATAATATGTTCTGCCTAAAAAAAAACACCTATTCTTAAATCTTTTCATGCCTTCAAACTACTGCTCCATATCTGTTTTCCTTCACTTCTAAACTTTTAAAAGTCATCCACATTTACTCACTTACTTTTCTCATGATCCACTTATTTTTCAACCACTTGGCGAAGTGCCTTTAGACCCCTCCCATGGAAAACACCCTCTCCAAAATAACCAATAAGTTAATAAATTTCATATCCAAATATAAAGTCCTATGAAATTATGATCCCCTTCCTTTTGTTATATCCCATCATCCTTGAACTTTCCTCAGAAACTGGCATTGTGGATCACACTACCCTTCTAAATACTTTTTTTGTGCTTGGCTCCCATGCTCTCATCATATTGTATCTGTACTTATGTCCTATTAGGCCTTCATTGATAAATCACTCTTCTTCTCCCTAAATATGGATGGAGTATATACACCAAAGTTCTGACCCAAACTTTTTTTTCCTTTTTCTGTTTACATTTTCTCCTTTGGTAATAAATCTTCTTTAATGGTTTTAATGTTTACTTCTGCATAACTTGAAAATGAGCATTCTGAAACTGAATTAATGTTCTTCCATGGATCCTAAATATTTCAATTATAATTTCCCAATTTCTTCTAATAGTACTACCAAATTTCTAGCAACCCAGGCTTGAAATCTCAGAGTTGTCTTTCATCATCCCTCTCTTGTTTTCCTCTCCAAATAAACAATTGCTATGTTCTGGACAATAGGTATAACATGTCTTCTCTCCAGCTGTACTACCACTACTCCTGTTAAGAACCTTAGCTTCTTTCAATTTGACTGTTATAGCATAATCCTATAGCTGCTAAACTAACCTTATTAATATACAGATAAGAGAATTATAGAATCTCATAGTTAAAAGAGACTTAGGAGGTCATCATATTCTTCTTTGTAAGTGGAAATCATTTTTATAATGTCCCTGAAAAGTAGCCACATAGCTTTTAAAACTATTTATACTTTTTCCAACAAACATTCATATAAAATGGTATCAATACTTCTTACCACATTGGTTGCTTTGATTTTGCAGAGCAAATGGGGATTACTAAATCATTTATTCCACATCTTTTACTTGGGGGGTTGATATTTTTGAATCCTAGTGAAAGATTCTATATTTGAATCTATTAAATTTTAATTTATTAGATTTGTGGTCCAATGTTCTAACACCACTTTGGATACTGGCTCTATAATGCAATGTCATCTTTCCAAGTTTTGCACTACAAAATCCTATGACTTTATAATCTCATTAATGTTCCCTTCTACATTTATAAACTGCAATCCATCTATACTTGTCCACCTTGTATTACTCATTAATATGATCTCACAAATTTGGCCCAGGGATCTATTCAAAATGTTATAGGTATCTCTTACTTTCAGTTTTCTTATCTATAAAATGGGGTTAAAAAAGGCACTGACTTCAGAAAGCTGCTCTGAGGATGAAATCAGATAATATATGCTATTATTAATCTATTGTTCAATCCACTCTCCAGGATGAAACTGAACAAGAATGATCAAATAATCTATTCATGGTTAGACTGATAATAATAACACTATTCAATTTAATTAAACAAATATTTGTAGGTACCAGGAAAAGAAAAAATAAAGAGAAAGAAGAGAGAAAATAGTTTTTACCCTTATATTGTTTACTTTTTTTATATACCAAGATCTGGCATAACATGCAATATATAGACAGATAACATGATCATTTGAGGAAAGAGAAAGCACAGGCAACTAACTAGCAGGATTACAAAGGTCTTCAAGGATATGGCACATGAGCTAACCCCTTGAAGAAAGCTAGAGAATCAAAAAGTGTTTTTTTAAATGTTGATCCTATAACATGAGTAAATTGGACACGAGAAATAAAAGACAAAAGGAGAAGTCAAAGTGATTTTGAGCCTGGGAAATAGGGATTGTGATATCATTGAAAGAAATAGAGAAGTTAATGAGAGAGGTCAAAATTTTATTTTGAGAGCAGGAGAGAAGCAGATTAAACAATTCCATTTTAGGTACTTTGCAACAGAGATGATAGTGGGAAATTTTTCTATAGATAGCTGGGTATACTGGACAGAATCTTGGTTAACTATACTTACTTAAGTAAGAAATTAGATTTAGAGATTGTGAAGTCACTATTGGGGACAGTTGAAGGACTCAGGAGTGAATGAGCTCTCTGAAGGAGTGGGTACTGAGAAAATTGAATAAAGAGCCAAAAGCTGAGTCTGAGGGCAAGAGAAGAATAGAAAAAGAACATAAAGAATAAAGACAAAAATGAGGACTAAGAGTTATTGTAAAATCAAGTAGAAGAGTGTCTTGAGCTACAGAATGTTGGAATTAGAAGGTATTTTATCAATTATTCCTATGGCCATCACTCATTTTACAACTGGGGAAACTGAGGGCTAGAGAGAAGTGATTTGTATGCTGGGAGGTAGAGTGGAAAGAGCACTGAACTTATTTTTTTTTTTTTTTTTTTTTTTGCTGAGGCAATTGGGGTTAAGTGACTTGCCCAGGGTCACACAGCTAGGAAGTGTCTGAGACCAGATTTGAACTCAGGTCCTCCTGACGTCAGGGCTGGTGCTCTAACCACTGCGCCACCTAGCTGCCCCTGAGCACTGAACTTATAAAGCACTTTGCAAACCTTAAAGCAATATATAAATGCTAGTTTAATTTTCATCATAATTTTTATTAGACAAAAGCCAAAAGTCCAATCAGGGTCAGTTCAAACTGGACCAAGAATTGGAGTCACAGAATCATGAAATCACAAAGATAGAAGTTAAGTGGTTTGTTCATGGTCACACAAGTCAGCATCTTAGGCAGAATTCAAATTCAGGTCTTCCAGACTCAAATTATAGAATTCTTGTCCCTAAGTTACCTGAGTGCCTCTAGACAAGGAGCCAAGACACTAGTGGAAGAAGCTTCAGATTCTTTAAAATCCATCATGGAACTAAATAAGGATCATATATATATACATCTGACAACTTGTCACCTGGCTCAAAGCTAGCCTCTTTTCATTTTTTTTGCCTGATATACAATATTAATAATATAATAAATGCTTGTTAATTGATTAAAGAGTTCTACTAAGTAGTTTCCTTATATTAAACCTAAGCTTGTCTCTCTGTGATTTCTAGCTATTATTCTCTAGTTTCCATTTTAGGCCAAAAGGAACAAGCCTAGCCCTCCTTGTTTATGACAGCCCTATAAAGAATAAATGAAAGCTATTATCTTTCCCTTAAGTCTTCTCTCTTTTAACCTTAAAATATTCATTTCCATCGACTGGTTGTCATAGGGCATGATCTTGAGGTAGGTTAACATCCTGGTAATCCTCTTCTCTAAGTTTACTATTTTTCAACAATTTTCTTAAAATAAAATTCCCAGAACAGAACACAATACTTTTGATTTTATTTGACTAAACAAAATTTTACCTTTGTTTTACAACCTTCGTCCTAAAAGCTATGATTCTTTTAATGTAATCTAAGTGGCATTAGGATTAGCTAATCTGTATTGGATATATAATACAATTAGAGGGAATCTGTGTAGTTCAGGGCAGCTAGTTGGTGCAATGGATAGAGTGCTGGGCCTGGAATCAAGAAAACTCATTCTCCCGAGTCTGGATCTGGCCTCAGACATTTATTAGTTGTGTGACCCTAGGAAAGTCACTTAACTCTTTCTGCCTCAATTTCTTCTTCTATAAAATGAGTTGGAGAAGAAAATGGCAAATCACTCTAAGTTTTTGCCAAGAAAACTCCAAAGTTAGGTTACATAGATTTGAACATAATCCAGTGAATGACATAAGAAAAGAATTTAAGGAATACCATTTTTCAGCTTTGTCTAGGTTGTACTGAAGAAGAGGCTAAAGAAGAACTAGACAGAAAGGAATACAATGAAGTTCTAAATAATCGGATACTACTGAAATTTAAAGGAACTAATACAAGGCACATATTGGTAGGAAAGAAATGGTTTGGGGTTCCCTTAATATTAAATGCTATTTGTATATATCAAAATATTCATAGTATAACTTTTTATAGAAGTTTTATATGTATATATAACTTTATATATAGAAACAAATTAGATTGATGGAAGAATTGCTTTAAAATGCCATGAGATACTTCAGTATTTTTAGAAACAATGAATATGAAGAATACAGAGAAGCATAAGAAAACTTATATGAACCAATGGAGAGTGAAGGAATCAGGACCAAGAAAACACCATACATTGTATCAATAAGGCAAGAGGAATAAAAATTTTTAATACACTGAGTACTGTCATTATAGTAAGCAATCTCAGTCCCAAAGAAAAAGGTAAAGAAACAAACCTTTCTTCTTTGCAGAGGTAATAAGAACCCCCCCACTATTTTTGCTTTTCTTTCTTTAAATTCTTTCATTTTTTTCATCCTCCTTCCCTCTCTCCTTCTCTGTCACTTTCTCTTCCTTCCTTTTTCTCCTTCCTTCCTTCCTTCCTTCCTTCCTTCCTTCCTTCCTTCCTTCCTTC